>JAVTVY010040228.1:0-17658 GCA_036873755.1 Hanleya hanleyi
AACGATCAGCATGTAGACATATAGAGTATGTACGGCATGTTATGGTATTCATCAGTGCACGGGTGACGCATTCAGCCGAGGGGGCCGGTCAGCTTGGTAACGAAAAACGTAACATTGGTCACCCTCTCCACTGTCCACTTGGTGTTAGGGCGTTGTTGTTGGGCCCATTCCAAGGGATCCACGGTGTCCAGTTTCTCCAGCATCGTTTCTAGCGACACCCGGTTAATGATGGTAAACGGTTGGTCAAATACCTGGATGTTACCGCTCGGGTAAAAGTATCGGACTTGGACTGTCTCCTTATGCTGCAGCACATAACCAAACGCCAGATTCAATTTGAAGGCCGTAGTTTGGTCGTTGAAGATGGCTTCCATAGGCGGGCTCTCCGTCATCGCATCACCAGTGGCGTTCGTCTCCCCGGGCTCATCTTCACTGGGTCTGACCTTCCGCGGCTCCTCTTCAGTAGAAAGTTGTCGCCCAAACCGTAGAGACGGGGCATGAACCAAACGCTGATGCCGTCTTAACTGACTGCGTCGTTTGAAGAGTTGACCACAATCCTTACATTGTTCCGTCGCGCACTCATGGAATGGGCGTTCGTGGCGCAGTAAAGGATCCTTCCGATTAATTGACCGTGCGCAGGTTATACAAGTATACCGTGCATCGTTGTGGGTGGAGGCCTCGTGGCGGTGCAAGTCGTGCAGACGAGTAAACTGCTTCTGGCAAGTTGTGCAAGTGAACATCTTGGTGGTTGACAGAGTGTCTGATGAAACGGCCAGGCCGCTTCCCTTTTATAGCACGCTAGCTGGTGATCTATTTTTAGCACACTCAGTTCAAATATCCCCAAGTCGAGTGCCGAGATGTACTAGCGTACGACAGAGCCGCACTGCGCGCGCGCGCGCGCGCGTGTGTGTGTGTGTGTGTGTGTGTGTGGGCAGTGGATGTTACATCCGGGATCTTGTCAACATCCGGGTTTCCAAGTGGGTTTTTCCCATCGATCCTCCGTCTTCCTTCCGGGTACTGTGGTTTTACATCCGCGTCCTCATCTTACATCCGTGTTTTTCATGAGCCGCATTGCTCGCGTGTGTGTGTTTGTGTTTGTGTCCATTCGTGCACAATGTAGAATTACGTTCTCTTCGAAAACTTCCTCTCGTCGCATCAATATGCTCAGACCCATTCAATATAAACACAACCAAGAGACATCAACAACAACAGGCACATTGCGTAATACACGTTTCATTATCCTCACACCATCACCCCCACCACCACCTGACGTTGACGCCGTCAACGATCAGCATGTAGACATATAGAGTATGCACGGCATGTTATGGTATTCATCAGTGCATGAGTGACGCATTCAGCCGATGGGGGTGGTCGGTCAGCTTGGTAACGAAAAACGTGACATTCGTCACCCTCTCTACGACCCATTGTGTGTTGGGGCGTGGTTGTTGGGCCCATTCCAAGGCATCCACGGTGTCCAGTTTCTCCAGCATCGCCTCTAGTGACGCCCGGTTAATGATGGTAAACGGTTGGTCAAATACCCGGATGTTACTGCTCGGGTAAAAATATCGGGCTTGGTCCGTGTCCTTATGCTGCAGCACATAACCAAACGTCAGATTCAACTTGAAGGCCGTAGTTTGATCGTTGAAGATGGCTTCCACCTAGCTGCGTAGACGGGCGAGGTCGGTCAGTCGGAAATTGTAGATATCTTGAATAGGGCGATGACGGTAGAAACAGTGCCGGATCATGGGCCAATGGCGCCGATAAATGTCACTCACTGGATGGTCTTCGTGTAACAGATCGCTGGGAACATTTATGGCTTCGTCCACGAAGTGTACTTTGCCCTCCACGTCATACAAAATCTGGCCCAAGGTCTTGTCGTCGGAATTTGACTGTTGAATTAGGGCGACATCATCATCGGCCCTCGTGCGATGGGTGGGAGTTCCCCCTGTCTCGATATTGATGCCTACGGGCTCTTCTACCTGCAAACGTAGCTGCGGAACAGGGTGTCGTGTGCGTTGGTGTCGCTGCAACTGACTGGTCAGTTTGAAAAGCCGACCACATTCTTCGCATGGACGCTTGGGTACTTCATGGCGTGCACGTTTGTGGCGCTGTAAATGATCCGGGCGCTGAAACGACAGTGTACATATCGTACAGCTATACCGGGCGGTTCCTTCGTGCTTGGTATCCTCATGGCGGCGCAAGTCGTGCAGACGAGTGAATGATTTCGAGCACGTAGTACAAGTGAACATCTTGGTGGTTGACAGAGTGTCTGATGAAATGGCCAGGCCGCTTCCCTTTTATAGCACGCTAGCTGGTGATCTATTTTTAGCACACTCTACCCCAAGTCGAGGAACGAGACTGGTGTACTGGTGTACGACTGAGCCGCATTGCGCGCGCGGGCGTGTGTGTGTGTGTGTGTGTGTATGTGTGGGCTGTGGATTTTACATCCGGGATCTTGTCAACATCCGGGTATCCAAGTGGGTTTTTCCCGTCGTTCCTTTGTCTTCCATCCGGGTACTTTGGTTTTACATCCGGGTGCCATCTTACAGCCGGGTTTTGGACACCTGCTGGCCTCAATAATTTGCATATGACCTCTGTGAGGTCACTTCCGCTTCCGTTCACGTGACCGGAACTGACCTTTGACCCCTGCGCGCGCTAACAATACCGGATAAAAATTGCGCGCAGGGGTCAAAGGTCAGTTCCGGTCACGTGAACGGAAGCGGAAGTGACCTCACAGAGGTCATATGCAAATGTCACTTCCGAGCTCTGAGCTCCACACGCTTTGAGCTCCAAGAGCTCCGATCCAGGAGCTCTGCCACACGGGAGCTCCCACCACCACCACCACCACCACCACCGGGCGAGGTCCGCCATCTTCAGTCCGTGTCTTTTCGGTGACGGAGTGTAAACATGATAGCACATGTACTGACCTGTCTGTGGATTTTTTCCCACAATGTCGTTCACTTCCGAGTCTCTTCGGTCACTTCCCGAAAAGATACGGAGGTGGCCGAAGAGACACGGAGGTGCCCGAAGATGTCACGGAGGTCACCGAGGCCTCAGTCCACAGTTGCGGATTTTTGGTCCCCCTCAAATTCTTTGAAATTGAAATTCCACCAGGTTTGACCCCATGAGAATTTTTGTTGGCTTTTTGTTTATTGATATTTGTGATATCATTCAGTTGACTAGTTGATTAGCTTCAAATCAGTACATGGTATTTTGCCAGTAGGATTGGCCCATGCCTCACTATGCAGATGGGAGTGTGAAAGTGTGACTGTGAATTGGGGCCATTTTCAGCTTACGAGCACATGACATAATTCACGGTGTAAAATCGAGCTTGAAAACCGCGTGGTCGACACCCTATTTTCTTTGCCAATTTTTGTTGGTCCTTGGACTGGGCACACTGTCGGTGAGTTTCAGGACAATTGAATAACAAGTTTTTTCTTTGGTGGAGGGGGAATATTACCCATTTTGGACCAATTTTAGAGGATTTTCCTGAAGTTTGAAGCAAGTTCAGTATGGGTTATGGGGACCCTGATTTTCGTCAACAAGGCTTACATCTGTTTCGGCTTTATGTCAAGAGCCTACTCTTTCAGAAAATATATAGTTCTATGGGGGTTCTCTAATAACACGGTTGCTGTTTAGCATAAAATAAATCTGCCTACTGTTTAATTTCAGATGCCATGGCCCTTCTGTAGACTGCAACCTATATGACAGAACAGGCATTTTCTCAGGTAACATTAAATTTGCATATCTGACTCGAAATTTCCCATCCAGAACTACTATTGTTTACTATCAAGTTGAACACAATTCAAAACAATGCTATTCACACCCAACACAGGACTGAAATAATTGAACCAGCACAGGGGCATGGATCGGAAAGGGGGGAAGGGATAACTCTTAGCATGGCCAGAAAATATCTGTTACAAGATGTGTAGAATTGCCAACATCAATGTTGGTGTTTTATCGGGAGGGGTAGGGGGGTGTCAATTGTCCCAGGAATTTCCCAGAAGTTTTAGTGTCACAGAATAATTCATCTGGGACCATTAAACAGCCCTACCACACCCCCCCCCCCCCACCCCCCTCCCATAAAACCAGCATTGGAGATGGCAATACTATACACAATGTAACAGATATTCCCCTGTCATGCTAAGAGTTATCCACCCCTTCCCCCCCCCCCCTTCTAGCCCAAGCTCCTGTGCTGGTTTCATGCTTCCAGTCCTGTGTTGGGTGTGAATATCATTGTTTTGAATTGTGTTCAACATAATAGAAAACAATATTAGTACTGAATGCAAACTTTTCAGTCAAATATATTCAAATTTGTCATAGCGGTCCAGCCTGACAAAATGGCGTCGCAAAAACTGTCAAAATATGAATGGGGTAGGGGGAAAGTTGTGGCTCTGTTTTATCTTAATATGACTTTCAACCACTGAGTGTCATATATCATTATACTTGTACAGACCCATAGATTGAAAAGAGTAGATAAAAAAAAATCCACAAAAAGTACCCTTCACTTAAAGGCCTCAGTCCACAGTTGCGGATTTTTGGTCCCCCTCAAATTCTTGAAATTGAAATTCCACCAGGTTTGACCCCATGAGAATTTTTGTTGGCTTTTTGTTTATTGATATTTGTGATATCATTCAGTTGACTAGTTGATTAGCTTCAAATCAGTACATGGTATTTTGCCAGTAGGATTGGCCCATGCCTCACTATGCAGATGGGAGTGTGAAAGTGTGACTGTGAATTGGGGCCATTTTCAGCTTACGAGCACATGACATAATTCACGGTGTAAAATCGAGCTTGAAAACCGCGTGGTCGACACCCTATTTTCTTTGCCAATTTTTGTTGGTCCTTGGACTGGGCACACTGTCGGTGAGTTTCAGGACAATTGAATAACAAGTTTTTTCTTTGGTGGAGGGGGAATATTACCCATTTTGGACCAATTTTAGAGGATTTTCCTGAAGTTTGAAGCAAGTTCAGTATGGGTTATGGGGACCCTGATTTTCGTCAACAAGGCTTACATCTGTTTCGGCTTTATGTCAAGAGCCTACTCTTTCAGAAAATATATAGTTCTATGGGGGTTCTCTAATAACACGGTTGCTGTTTAGCATAAAATAAATCTGCCTACTGTTTAATTTCAGATGCCATGGCCCTTCTGTAGACTGCAACCCGAAGATGTCACGGAGGTGCCCGAAGAGACACGGAGGTCACCGAAGATGTCACCGAGATCACCGAAGAGACACGGAGGTGCCCGAACATGTCACGGAGGTCACCGAAGAGACACCATTGGGCGCAGGGGCCAAAGGTCAGTTCCTGTCACGTGAACGGAAGCGGAAGTGACCTCACAGAGGTCATATGCAAATTTTGAGGTCAGCAGGTGTCCAAAATCCGGCTGTAAGATGGGGACCAGGATGTAAAACCACAGTACCCGGATGGAAGACGGAGGAACGACGGGAAAAACCCACTTGGAAACCCGGATGTTGACAAGATCCCGGATGTAAAATCCACAGCCCACACATACACACACACACACACACACACACACACACACACGCGCGCGCGCGCAATGCGGCTCAGTCGTAGAGGTAGAGTGTGCTAAAAATAGATCACCAGCTAGCGTGCTATAAAAGGGAAGCGGCCTGGCCGTTTCATCAGACACTCTGTCAACCACCAAGATGTTCACTTGTACTACGTGCTCGAAATCATTCACTCGTCTGCACGACTTGCGCCGCCATGAGGCTACCAAGCACGAAGGAACCGCCCGGTATAGCTGTACGATATGTACACTGTCGTTTCAGCGCCCGGATCATTTACAGCGCCACACACGTGCACGCCATGAAGTACCCAAGCGTCCATGCGAAGAATGTGGTCGGCTTTTCAAACTGACCAGTCAGTTGCTGCGACACCAACGCACACGACATCCTGTTCCGCAGCCACGTTTGCAGGTAGAAGAGCCCGT
This sequence comes from Hanleya hanleyi, assembly GCA_036873755.1. Taxonomy (NCBI): domain Eukaryota; kingdom Metazoa; phylum Mollusca; class Polyplacophora; order Lepidopleurida; family Hanleyidae; genus Hanleya; species Hanleya hanleyi. The sequence goes on from JAVTVY010040228.1 coordinate 5,951, forward strand.
AGGCATCAATATCGAGACAGGGGGAACTCCCACCCATCGCACGAGGGCCGATGATGATGTCGCCCTAATTCAACAGTCAAATTTCGACGACAAGACCTTGGGCCAGATTTTGTACGACGTGGAGGGCAAAGTACACTTCGTGGACGAAGCCATAAATGTTCCCAGCGATCTGTTACACGAAGACCATCCAGTGAGTGACATTTATCGGCGCCATTGGCCCATGATCCGGCACTGTTTCTACCGTCATCGCCCTATTCAAGATATCTACAATTTCCGACTGACCGACCTCGCCAGTCTACGCAGCTACGTGGAAGCCATCTTCAACGATCAAACTACGGCCTTCAAGTTGAATCTGGCGTTTGGTTATGTGCTGCAGCATAAGGACACAGACCAAGCCCGATATTTTTACCCGAGCAGTAACATCCGGGTATTTGACCAACCGTTTACCATCATTAACCGGGCGTCACTAGAGGCGATGCTGGAGAAACTGGACACCGTGGATCCCTTGGAATGGGCCCAACAACAACGCCCCAACACACAATGGGTCGTAGAGAGGGTGACCAATGTCACGTTTTTCGTTACCAAGCTGACCGACCACCCCCATCGGCTGAATGCGTCACTCATGCACTGATGAATACCATAACATGCTGTACATACTCTATATGTTTACATGCTGATCGTTGACGGCGTCAACGTCAGGTGGTGGTGGTGGTGATGGTGTGAAGATAATAAAACGTGTATTACACAATGTGCCTGTTGTTGTTGATGTCTCTTGGTTGTGTTTATATTGAATGGGTCTGAGCATATTGATGCGATGAGAGGAAGTTTTCGAAGAGAACGTAATTCTACATTGTGCACGAATGGACACAACACAAACACACACACGCGCGCAATGCGGCTCATGAAAAACACGGATGTAAGATGAGAACACGGATGCAAAACCACAGTACCCGGATGGAAGACGGAGGAACGATGGGAAGAACCCACTTGGACACCCGGATGTTGACAAGATCCCGGATGTAACACCCACTGCCCACACACACACACACACACACACACACACACTCCTACACACACCCACACACACACACACACACACACACACACACACACACACGCGCAATGCAGCTCAGTCGTACGCCAGTACATCTCGGCCCTCGACTTGATAGTTGAACTGAGTGTGCTAAAAATAGATCACCAGCTAGCGTGCTATAAAAGGGAAGCGGCCTGGCCGTTTCATCAGACACTCTGTCAACCACCAAGATGTTCACTTGCACAACTTGCCAGAAGCAGTTTACTCGTCTGCACGACTTGCACCGCCACGAGGCCTCCACCCACAACGATGCATGGTATACTTGTATAACCTGCGCACGGTCATTTAATTGGAAGGATCCTTTACTGCGCCACGAACGCTCATTCCACGAGGGCGCGACGGAACAATGTAAGGATTGTGGTCAACTCTTCAAACGACGCAGTCAGTTAAGACGGCATCAGCGTTTGATTCATGCCCCGTCTCTACGGTTTGGGCGACAACTTTCCACTGAAGAGGAGCCGCGGAAGGTCAGACCCAGTGAAGATGAGCCCGGGGAGACGAACGCCACTGGTGATGCGATGACGGAGAGCTCGCCTATGGAAGCCATCTTCAACGACCTAACTACGGCCTTCAAATTGAATCTGGCGTTTGGTTATGTGCTGCAGCATAAGGAGACAGTCCAAGTCAGATACTTTTACCCGAGCGGTAACATCCAGGTATTTGACCAACCGTTTACCATCATTAACCGGGTGTCGCTAGAAACGATGCTGGAGAAACTGGACACCGTGGATCCCTTGGAATGGGCCCAACAACAACGCCCTAACACCAAGTGGACAGTGGAGAGGGTGACCAATGTTACGTTTTTCGTTACCAAGCTGACCGGCCCCCTCGACTGAATGCGTCACCCGTGCACTGATGAATACCATAACATGCCGTACATACTCTATGTGTCTACATGCTGATCGTTGACTTGAGCTCAGTAAACACTTGTACCTAATGTGACGGCGGGTTAAATAATAAAACATGGTGTTTGATATTTCAATTTGTTTTGCTGTGAACATACTAAACATGCCCAGGGCGGCTCCCCCAGCCTGGGTATGATGTAACATTGGGGATAATAAACTTTATGAACATTGCTGAACTTGTTGTTATTCACGACAACGGCTATCCGATTGTATAATACAGAACATATATTGTATAATACAGGACATATATGGTACAATACAGGACAGATATGGTATAATACAGCACAGATTTGGTATAATACAGAACATATATTGTATAATACAGCACAGATTTGGTATAATACAGGACAGATACTGTATAATACAGCACAGATTTGGTATAATACAGAACATATATTGTATAATACAGGAAAAATATGGTACAAAACAGGACAGATTTGGTATAATACAGGACAGATATTGTATTACACAGGACAGATATTGCATAATACAGGACAGATATGGTATAATTCAGGACAGATATGGTATAATACAGCACAGATATGGTATAATAGAGGGCAAATATTGTATAATACAGCACAGATTTGGTATAATACAGGACATATATCGTACAATACAGGACAGATATAGTATAATGCAGCACAGATATGGTATAATAGAGGAGAAATATTGTATAATACAGAGCAGATATGGTATAATACAGGACATATATGGTACATTACAGGACAGATACTGTATAATACAGGACAGATTTGGTATAATACAGAACATATATTGCAGAAAACTGGACATATATTGTATAATACAGGACAGATATTGTATAATACAGCAGAGATATGGTATAACACAGGACAGATATTGTATAATACAGCACAGATTTGGTATAATACAGCACAGATTTGGTATAATACAGGACAGATACTGTATAATACAGGGCAGATTTGGTATAATACAGGACATATATGGTATAATAGAGGACAAATATGGTACAATACAGGACAGATTTGGTATAATACAGAACATATATTGCAGAATACTGGACATATATTGTATAATACAGGACAGATATTGTATAATACAGCACAGATATGGTATAACACAGGACAGATATTGTATAATACAGCACAGATTTGGTATAATACAGCACAGATTTGGTATAATACAGGACAGATACTGTATAATACAGGGCAGATTTGGTATAATACAGGACATATATGGTATAATAGAGGACAAATATGGTACAATACAGGACAGATTTGGTATAATACAGGACATATTGTATAACATAGGACAGGTATGGTATAATACAGGACATATATGGTATAATGCAGGACAGATGTGGTATAACACAACAAAGATATGGTATAATGCGTGACAGATATGGATGGTCCATCTCTACACCAAATACCTTCCTTCACTGCCCCAAAATGTTCACTTTGGCTACTACCCGTACTGATGACGTCACCAATGACGTGAACATCCCTCAAATCGGGGTCTACACCCCAAGAGCTACAACATGACACCTCCCAGGACGCATTCGGACCAAGGATGGTCCATCTCGACACCAAATACCTTCCTGCACTGCCCCCAAATGGCCACTTTACTTACTACAACCAACTGCGCATGCGCAGATTGACGCGACTTGCATTTAAAAACACGCCATTCTGACTCTACCCCACACAAGCTTCACTTTGACACCTTCCACGACCCATCTGGACCCATAGCAGGCCATCTCTACCCCAAACACACACCAACATACCCCCAAAATGCCTGCTTTCTATACTACGGGCCAGACTGCGCATGCGCAGAATATTGAAAACGGACGAACCATTAGTCGATACATTACAAACTCCACGAGAGCTTCAAAATACTTTTGATGCTTTTCCAAAAATTTCACCCTTTCGCTTCGAAACCCTTCCCATCGTGTTCTAAATGACGAGACGTGAAAAACAAATCCAAACAACCCATATCACAATGAACGTGTGTGAATTTCTCAGGTTGAACCTATACCCCCATATAGCCAGTATGGGACTATATGGGCTATATGGTACTTTCCAAAAATTTCCCCGTTGCGCTCCGAGACCCTTCCCATCGTGTTCTAAATGACGAGACGTGAAAAACAAATCCAAACAACCCATATCACAATGAACGTGTTTAAATTTCCCAGGTTGAACCTATACCCCCATATAGCCAGTATGGAGCTATATGAGCCTATATACAGACCTCGGTGACTTTCCCCAAAAATTTCACCGATTCGCTCCGGGACCCCTCCCATTGTGTTTTTCTCGGCGAGACGAGAAAAACGAGACCCCACAACCCATAGTAACACCCACAAAAAAAAAATTGACCACCCCTCCCCCCATATAGCCAGTATGAGCCTATATACAGACCTCGGTGACTTTTCCCAAAAATTTCACCGATTCGCTCCGGGACCCCTCCCAATGTGTTTTTCTCGGCGAGACGAGAAAACCGAGACCCCACAACCCATAGTAACACCCACAAAAAAAATTGACCACCCCTCCCCCCATATAGCCAGTATGAGCCTATATACAGACCTCGGTGACTTTTCCCAAAAATTTCACCGATTCGCTCTGGGACCCCTCCCATTGTGTTTTTCTCGGCGAAACGAGAAAAACGAGACCCCACAACCCATAGTAACACCCACAAAAAAATTGACCATCTCCATACCCCATACAGGCATTTCCCTTATATTGTATAATACAGGCCCCTATTGTAGGGGTAAAGTCCGTGTCCCGCTTTTTATATTTTCGGAAAAAAATCCTAATTTTACATGCACCCACCCCATTGACTTGATAGGCAGGCCCCGATAAGCCCGGGGACCGATATTAGCCCCTTTGGCTAGAGTTGATAGGGGTTTCCCCCTATTTTAGGGGTAACGTCCGTGTTCCGCTTTTTATATTTTCGGAAAAAAATCCTAATTTTACGTGCACCCACCCCATTGACTTGATAGGCAGGCCCCGATAAGCCCGGGGACCGATATTAGCCCTTTTGGGTAGAGTTGATAGGGGATTTCCCCCTATTTTAGGGATAAAGTCCGTGTTTCGCTTATTATATTTTCGGAGAAAAATCCTAATTTTACATGCACCCATCCATGACTGAATGGCCCTCGAGTAGCGCTTCACTTTGACACCTCACTCGACCCATTCGGTCCACTAGGGACCCACCCCGGTCACAAAACGTCTATTCCCATACTCTTTTTAGGCATTCCCCGTATACATTAACATTGGAAGTCACTTGGTTGACATGGGACTACTTTCTGTACGCGGAAGTGACGACATCACCACCAGACCGCGGAGGAATACAAAGGTTAAAGGTTGCCGGAACTACTTTTGACCTCCACGTGACCTTGAGCTGGTGGCGCCACGGGGCGCCACAGAGGTGAAAGGCCATGTGGCGCCCCCTATACTTTAATCTGGAAAAAAGGGCATCAAGAGTTACCTCCCTGGAAAACGTGGCCCTTCCCGTCTTCTCTATTCTACTCCCATATTTGAGAGTTACATACCGTATCGGCCCCTGCAATGTAGAATATATTAAGGGATTAGTTATAGGGGGGACTTCCCTCTTACAATTGTTGATTTGTTTTATTCATCTCTGTGAAATGTATTTCTTTTAATGCAAGGGGACCGCGAGACAATGACAAACGTAGGCAAGTTTTTTTATACCTGAAGAAACAAAAGTCCGACATTATTTTTTTACAGGAATTGCACAGTGTTAAAAAGGATGAAAGCTTTTGATCCAATGAATGGGGTCCAAATGGAAAAATAGAATATGCTCATGGAACAAACACTAGTCGTGGGGTAGCTATAATATTTCAGAATAATAGCATTAGGATAAATAAACTTTCAAATGATTCGAATGGAAGATTTATAATTGCAGAAATTGAAACAAATGAAAGGCCGCTAACAGTTATCAACGTATATGCTCCGAATTGTGATAAAGAGCGCAGAGTGTTCTTTAGTGATATCCAGATATAATTATCATCTGATTTCAACTGCCAAAACATTATTTGGGGCGGGGACTTCAATACGACACTCAACCCATTATTAGACAGAACATCTCCATCTAACCTTCTCAACAAGAATGATGATATCCAAATATAATTATCATCTGATTTCAACTGCCAAAGCATTATTTGGGGCGGGGACTTCAATACGACACTCAACCCATTATTAGACAGAAAATCTCCATCTAACCTTCTCAACAAGAATGCTGTCCTTCGGTCTTCTGCCGAATTGCATGGTATTATTTCGGATTTTGGTCTGATTGATATCTGGAGATTTCTTCATGGCCAAAAAGAATCATACACTAGGCGTAAAAATAATGACACACAGTCAAGAATTGACTTCTGCCTCGTATCGAAGAGTTTACAAAATTTGTCATCAGACTCAAAAATTCTCCCAAGCATTAAATCGGACCAAAAATAGTCACATTAACTTTTAAACGATTGATTACCAAATCCAAACCTAATTTTTGAAAATTCAATAATTCCCTATTTAACGATGCAAATTTTATTGATGAAGTTGAAAAGTTATGCAAGTCTGTTCAGAAAGACTGTGAATCATGGGATCCTTGCTTGCGCTGGGACTGGCTAACATATAAAATTATGAAAATAAGTATTGAAATTTCGAAAAGAAAAGCATATCGTAAAAGAAAACGAGAAGATGAATTAGTTAAGTCTCTTTGCATACTATCCAACTGCATGCTGGATGATCCTAACAATAAACAAATTGAAACGAATTACGAGAGCACTAAATCTGAATTAGAAAATATATACGAACAAAAGGCCAACGGCTCTTTCATTAGATCGAAATATCGCTGGCTTGAACACGGTGCAAAAACGCTCGAAATACTTTTATAACTTGGAGAAAAACAAATACAATAAGAACAGTATAAATCATATCATCAAGAATGATGGATCGGATGTAACAGGAGATGGCGAAATTTTGACAGAACTTGAATCATTTTATTTTAACTTATATCAATCAAAAATACCTACTTCTTCTACACCGCAATTTCAGCAATCGTTTCCTCACGACGTTCCTCAATTATCGGAAGAGAACAAAGAAACTTTAGATGCTCCCATCACACAGACTGAATGCTATGATGCTCTATTTAGCATGCATGCGAATTGGTCACCAGCATGTGATGGACTTAGCGTTGAATTTTCCAAGCATGTTGGGGGAGCATTACAGAATTGCTGGTGCAGTCTATCCAGTCATCGATGAATTCTGGTTTATTAAGTCTTTCCCAGAGAAGAGGTATAATAACGCTGATAGAAAAACCTGGGAAAAATCTCAAATTTATAGATAATTGGAGACCGATATCTCTACTCAATGTAGATTATAAAATAATTGCTAAATCTTTAGCCAATCGGATTAAGCTATTTCTAGGAAATTTGATCCACTACACCCAAACAGTATTCTTAAAGGGTAGATTTATTGGAGATAATATCCGTTTTATTTTGGATTTGCTAGAAAATGAAAATTATTCGAATAACTGGTTACTTTCATTGAACCTGGAAAAGGCATTTGATTCCGTTGAGTGGTCGTATTTGGAATATACTTTAAACAAGTTTAATGTTGGGCCTGTATTCAGAAAGTATATATTTACTTTGTATAATCAATCCAGTTGCTGTGTAGTCAATAAAAGTAAATCCACGAATTGGTTTAACCTCCACAGAGGAACTAGGCAAGGGTGTCCACTATCTTCATACATTTTTCTCCTATGTGTTGAATTAATTTCCAGGGGGAATTTTTAGATTTTGCAGAACTAAAAAGAAAATATTGCATAAAAGGAACATTTTTGGATCATACGCGTTTATTAAAAATAATCCCCGAGCAATGGAAGAATACATTGACTAAAAGCTTTTCAACAACGAACATTTATCTACCGGTCTTGGGCATCGACAACAGGTTTTTGATAAGGCAGGAAAGAGGCGGTAGAATTTTTTATGATGTACTAAATAATACAAATGATAAAGTTGAGTTCAAATGCAGCGAAAAATGGAACGATATTCTGAAACCGTGTCCGGATATTGATTGGAGAAAAATATATACAAATAATTTTAAAAGCATCCAGGAAACAAAACTTCTTAATTTTCAATACAACACACTACACAGAATTTTATGTACAAATTCGTTGTTATATAACATAGGAAAACGAAATGACAATCTTTGTTCTTACTGCAATATAGAAAAAGAAAGTATAGAACATCTGTTGATTTTTTGTCCAAAAGTTAAGAAACTGTGGTCTGATTTGCAGAGATGGCTGACTGACACAGTAAAAATTAGGTGTGATCTGACAAATGAAAAAATAATATGTGGCTGGGATAGGCAGCAGTACCTGTTGAATACCCTGATGCTGATTGCGAAAAGATATATCTATACTAATAAATTCAAAAACTCAACACTTCATATTAATATCTTAGTTCATAAGTTTCAAGATCAATATAAAATCGAAAAGTTTATCGCAAATACTACATTTACGACGGAAAAATTCTTTAATAAATGGCATATTCTGGAAAACTACTTCAGAGCTTAACGCACACAGCTTGGGTTACAACTGGTTGGCTATAGGTTACTTGACACATGTGGCGCTTATGGTCAAAATTGTGCTTATACAACAGCGAGTGAATTTTTTTCAAGCGAGTACTTAGATTATGTATGTAAATTATTTTTTTATGTATTTACTGTTAAATATAATATATGTATAATGGTACATGTTGTAACAGAATTGGAAAAAGATGAATAAAAAAAAAGAAAAAAAGAAAAGAAAAAAAAAGAAGAATTAATTAACAACGAAATCCGCAAGGATAACAGTATAAAAGGAATATGTGGACAACGAAGAAGTTAAGGGGGTGTTTTATGCCGACGATTCTAATCTAACTCTGAAGGATATCCGCTCAGTTGATAAATTATAATACAATTGAAAAATACAAATCGTTGGAAGACGTAACGGGACTTCGTCTAAACCTACAAAAGTCTAAGCTGTTCCCATTTGCTAGAAGAAAAAACAAACACATTAAAGTACCTGGTTTGCTCATTTGTCTGAATCCAATAAAAATCCTCGAAATAACAGTTGAACGCAACAGGGCAGTATTAAACAAAAATTTAGATACAACCATTGGAAAGGTTAAGAAAAAATTCAAAATTTGGTCATTGAGGATTTTAACAATTTTCGGAAGATCTTTGATTACCAAGGGAGAGGGCATCTCAAGACTTACATATCTTGCTTCTGTGTTGCCAATTCCAAAACCAGATTATCATCAGATAATCAAAGAAATGTTTCAGTTTCTCTGGAACTACCGTCAGGGAAAAATCAAACGAAAACTTCTATGTGCTGACATAACTAACGGGGGTCTGAATTGCCGAGATTTCTCGGATCACAACAAAGCTTTAAAACTTCCATGGCTCTCGAGATATTTTACAGAGAAATTGTCCGCGTGGAAGCTATAGGTGCAAATGAAATATTCAGAAATGTAGGGGGTTTTGTCTTTGTATTAAGTTGTAATTACGAAACGTCTAAGCTTAATCAGCATATTCCAGACTTTTACAACGAAATACTGTCAGCCTGGTCCGAGATAAGAGAGATCGCTGATGTAGATCCATATAATGAAGTGCTGTGGAATAACAGAAATATCTTGTCACGTTCAAAGTCATTATATAGTAAAGCATGAGTAGTAAGGTATGTTGCAGTACAGGGGAATTTTGAGGTGCAATTGGGGTATAATTGAGGTGCAGCTGTCATTACAGTGTGGGGACGTAGCGAAAGTGAAAAGGGTGATGACGTAGAGATTTGGTGTATGAATGGTGATCATGGTATCGATTAATAATGGTTGATGAGTGAAGATAATGAGTGTGTGGCTTAATAATATATGATTGTATAGGAATATTTGTATAATAATATAATAATAATATATGATTGCGTATGAATATAGGAAGCGTAATAGTTGATATGTAATAATTTTTAGTATGTTCAAATTCATGCCTGGACATGTATTTTATTTTTCCCACGTGTATGGGAGCTATCTTTGATAATATGTCCAGCCGTGTCTTCGTCACTGGAGCTAAATTAGGGGCTTCATTTAGTGGAGGAATGTGAAGGGTTAGACACTCGATGGGATTTAACTGATTCACTCGCATCTGGAGTGTGTATAACAATGGACTTGTATACCAGCTGATGTCGAGTGTGCATGAAAGGGTTCCACTTGTGCGATCCTTAGGTTTAAATCTGTGTATTGATGTTCGGAGATGAATTAAAGGGGTTTAACATGTGTGAGTGTGAAGGTTTAAGTAAGAATGATATACTCTCCAATAGATGGGATTTATGGTAATCGACTGGTCGAGAGGTGTCATGTCACCAGATGTACAGTTAATTTTTTTTTCAGTGGGGTTATTCTATCAAATTATTTAATTAGATTAAAACGTGTACAACCGAGTAGACTATATAACTGACAACTGACAAAGTTTATATTATAACACGAGATAATATTTTCTCAACTTCAATAACAGTGGATGAGTGAGTGAATAGGATTTAACACCGCTTTCAACATTAACAGACAGATTTTCAGCATGGAGGACCAACATCGAGAAATCATTAGGTATAACCACATAACTTTACTCGATGGAATACAGAATGTAGAAGGTGTGTGTCTTCTGCTTCATAAGAGACAGATACTTACCAGAACTATGTACGAAGATGTTATTGCTGAGAAAACCAGAAGAGACCGTACCCGCAATCTACTATTTCGACTTCCTAGAAGCGGTCCGAATGCATTCCGAGCCTTCATAGATGCGCTGTGGGGAAGCGGAAATGAAACGTTAGCATCATTATTATACCCATCAACAGTTTCGACTGAGTTCCCCTCCACAGTTTCGACTGAGTTTATCGAAATGAAAAATCTATTAACACTAGCCTATGCTAAAGCTATTGCGGGGATGATACGGAAACTCGTACAAGCCAGTTGTTGGGGGTGTATCCTGGACGTGCCGAGTAAACACAAATGTGCTGACGTGACGATTGCTGAATGAATAACTGACTATTTCACAGATGCTTTGTCTAAGTTGAACGATTGCATAGTACTGGATGAATGGGTGGATATGGTAGAGACTACTCTCAAAGTAAAGCCCTGTGAACTTTTAGGATCCAACTATCGGGAGTGGTTAGATGAACAGAAAAAATCTCATTCATGGATATACAATTTGAAGCGAAAAGTAAATCAGTTCATGAAACTAGAACCAAGACTGTGTAACTCCCTAATTTACCAACATTAAATCGTATCTGAAGAGTGTATAACAATGGACTTCTGCGCCAGCTGATGTTGTGAGTACACTTAAGAATGAAAGGTACCCACTTGAGCGGCCTTCGAGGTGCTTTATCCAGTGAATTGATTATTAACAATCGGATTAAAATTGGTCGCTGAAGTGGTCAGCGGCACACTTTACCGGTTAATCAAAGGTATCAGATGCGTTCATATGTCTCTCTTTTGTAATACTGAATCGATTGGACGAGTGTGTACGTGTTCAAGCCTACACTATATGATCAACAACTGATAAAATTTATATTACAACACGAGAGAATGTTTTCTCAACTTCAATAACAGTTTCAACAATAACAGACAGACTTTCAACATGGAGCACCAACATCGAGAAATCATTAGGTGTAACCACATAAATGGTCATTCTAAATTT
>JAVTVY010040229.1:0-19708 GCA_036873755.1 Hanleya hanleyi
CATCACCACCACCACACACCGTGTACAAGCCACATCGAGCTCCACACCAAGTATACAGTCCACACCTACACCAATACACCTACTACGTCAAAAAACCCACCGGATTCCATCCTTCACAGTGAACAGACAACGACGACGGACGTTGTACCCACCACCACCATCATCGCTCACAGTGAACAGACAACGTCGACCGAAGTTGTACCCACCACCACCACTCCAGTTCACTCGTACCAAATTTACAAGAGTGGGTTACCACGACAGCGAATACACCTCCAACCATAGACCCTCGGTAGCAGCATCCCTTCACTTGCGTCATCGCAGGACCGACGGGCTCCGGCAAAACGCACTTCGTCATGGCGCTCCTTCAGCATGATCACCCCACCCATTGCCCGAGTCGTGTGGTGGTACGTAGAATAGCAGGCAGCGTATGCAGCAATGCCCACATCACGTTCGTGGAAGGCCTACCCAACCTGGCCGATTTGGAACCGGACACCTTGGTGGTTCTGGATGATCTCATGCGCGAGTCACCCAACTCTTTACCAAAGGCAGCCACCATCGACGGCTCAGCGTCATCTACATTATGCAGAATCTGTTCAGTAAAAACAAAGAACATCGAAACATCAGCTTAAATGTCCACAACCTGGTGGTCTTCAAAAGCCCGAGAGATACCACTCAACTGCTGCACCTGGCGAGACAGATGTATCCCGGCCGCACACCGTTTGCGTTGGAAGCCTTTAAAGATGCCACAGCCCCTCAGCACGGGTATATGCTCTTCGACCTCAAGCAAGCCACCCCCGATCACCTTCGACTACGGACCGGCATCTTTCCCGGAGAGACCCACCACATGTACATGCAAAAATAATGTAAACACACCCACAGTGGTTCCCCCAGCTGGAGTGTGTGTGTATTTGATGATGGGGATAATAAAAAAAGAATTAATACCACAACATGATTGACTTTGTCTCTGTTCTCTGAGGTAGATAAAAAGGGCAGAGTTGTGGGTTCTAGCATTAGTTGTACATGATGTCTGCGCGAGTACGGACGCACACCCCGACGCTCCGTGTATTGAAGACGGCCCCACCCGCGTTGGTCCGAACCATTGTACGCGGTGCGGACCCTGACCTTGCACGCTGTCTGTGCGAAATCGGGTACAACCTGTTAAAAGGCAACGTACCACTCACCGGCTCAGAAGACCAAGTTGGCCAAGTATAAGACAGGTCTCCGAACCCTAGTCCAGAAGCGAGTCTCTCAAACACAAAAGAAAAAGGTGTTACAGAAAGGCGGCTTTCTCGGGGCCATCTTACCACCGTTGGCCGCTTCCGTGTTGGGTCCAGTATTGGGTGGACTCTTCGGCCGACAATGAACCACACGAAAAAAATGGTCCTCGTCGAACCACGGTTCCTTCAAAACCTCCAATCGCCCTACCCTGTCCCACCTACGACGAAGACCATAAACACCCTCGATGGTGTTAAGCGGGGTTAAGCGACAGTGAGAAAGTACAACGGTACAATGAGACGCTTCAACGGTACATGACGTTCATGGACCAATACAAAACCCTCTCAACCCCAGCACCACCACCACCACCATGCGACACACCGCCGACATCAGCACTGCTCCAACAGCCGCCATTACCAGGGGTACCACCCACAGCTCCACATGACGGATTTAGTGAATGACCTGATGCGTCAACGCAGGTCGCACACGGATCCTCGAGGATGGGAGGTCTTCGCTCAAGGCTTGAAATATATGCATGTACCACAGGAATTGGTGGGGAACCCCCAGCGCTGGGCCTGGATGCAGCGGGCCCAGCAATCGCCGATTGGCCCACTACCTTCTTGGGAAGCCGAATGGAAACCGGAGTCACCCCCCAAAGCACCACCACAACGGTTAACTTCTTTTTAGGTCTTTAAAAAACCACCCTTGATCAAGACACCCCACATCTCCAGAGCCGTGACACGTAGCAAGTCACCGCGACGAACACGACGCCGGACACAACCGCCCAAGGCCTGGAACACCTATTAAAACCAACAGCAGCAGCAGGACCTCAGTCGCCATGTTTTACCTCACCCTTCCCAGTAACAGTTCGATGGATGTGTTTCCTGACAACACCTTGGCCAAGTACGTCACCCAGTTACCGCAACCGTTGCATTTACCTGGACGCTGGGAATGTGGCCTCGTGGATATCCAATACCGTTACTCGTGGTACAACGTGAGAGCCAATCAAATGTGGTACGAGGTGACCTACGAAGGCAAAGACACCCGAAGGCCAATACGATACTCCCAAGGAGTTCATGGAGGGGCTGACAGGACTGTTGCATTATATCACGAATGTTTTAAAACCCATCAAAACCTTTCCCTTCAAGAATCACGTGGACTTCGATTACAACGCACACAACGACAAAGCACAGCTCATCCTCACCGCCAACGTGAGTGTCGTACTGAGTCCTATCCTACAGCAAATGCTGGGTTTCGATCTACAGACGTTCGCTGGTCCCACCGCCCACCAAGGCCAGATCCCGATGGATATGAAGTCGGGTGTGTCCGGACTCTACGTCTACTCGGACGTGGTCGACAACCACATCGTGGGCGATATCAACACACCTCTGTTACGGGTGGTCCCCATTAAAAAGACGTATGGAGATCAAGTTACCCACAGTTTCACTCACATGCTCTACCTACCCGTACGAAAAATCGACATCAACACTATCACGGTGGATATAAGAGATGACACGGGACGACCGGTGGCATTCGAACGAGGAAAAGTGGTGCTGACACTTCATTTTCGACAAGCCCATGCTCCCCACTTTGTATAATGAAGGTGCCTTACGAGTGCGATGCACGCAGCTATATGGACTATTATGCCCAACAGGCCGGAGGTGGCCTTCCGGTCTTTAGTGGTGCACGCATGCAACGAGGACATGGGCTGGGGAACATACTCGGGAGCATCGTCAAAACGTTCCTGCCCTTGGTGACGCGTGGAGTCAAAGCGATCGGCAAACAAGCGGTACGCAGTGGACTGCAAGTGGCCGGTGATGTCTTGGGGGTACGGCACCCGAAGAAGCCTTGAAACGGCGCGCCAAAGAAGCGGGAGGCGTCTTGGTCGCCAAAGCACAACGCACCGTAGGGAATAAAAGACCTGCACCACCGAGACCGCGCACCAGTCGACGACCGACCCAGCGATGACGCACATCGAAGACCCAGGATATCTTTTCTTAAACATGTCCTTGATCCACGCAGAGTCCTGCCCCTCCACCAACAGTGAATTTGATTTGTGGACCGTCCCGCCCACACAGACCAGTGCCGAACAAGGATTATAGGTGGAGCATCTCCCGCTCTCCAGCATCAACGAAACAGGGCCCATCGAGTTCACCATCAGTAATGCGGATACGGCCTACGTGGATTTAGCCCATACATACTTGTATGTGAAAGCCAAGGTCGTCAATGGGGATGGCTCCAGAATCGTGGACCAAGCACCGGTGGGCCCGACGAATCTCTGGCTGCACTCTATGTTTCAACAGGTGGATATTTTTCTCAGTGACAAACTCATCAGTGACTCGACCAACACGTGCCCCTATCGAGCCTACATCGAGACGCTGTTGTCGCATGGACGAGAGTCTAAAAAACCTCAGCTGACAGCCGCTTTATTCTACCAGGACACAGCCGACCACATGGGCGCAGAGAACGACAATGTGGGATATAACAAACGGAAGGCTTTCACCGCGAACGGCGTCTCGGTGGATCTCATGGATCGACTGCACGCAGACATTTTCATGCAAGACCGGTACCTCTTGAACAAGATCCCCATCAAAATCCGACTGATACGGGCGCCTCCGACCTTCTCCTTGATGGCCACTAACGTAGACGGGCATGCAGCTGACTATAAGATTGTCATCCAAGACGCAGTCCTGTATGTCCGAAAAGTGAAACCGAATCCAGCCGTTCAATTGGGACACCTCAAAGCATTGGAAACAAAACCAGCCCAGTACCCTATCCGACGTGTGCAAACCAAAGTGTTCTCTGTATCTGCTGGAAATATGAGCGCCAACAAAGAAAACCTGTTCCTGGGGGAACTACCCAAGCGATTGATTCTGGCCTGTGTGGAAAATACCAGTTTCAGCGGAGCCTACCCAGAGAACCCGTTTGACTTTAAACATTTCGGCATCAATTTTGTGGCCCTGCATGTGGATGGACAACAGGTCCCAGCCACGGCCTTAACACCGAACTTTGGGCGCGCGAATTTCATTCGAGCCTATCAGAGCCTGTTTACAGCCACAGGTCAAATCAATCAGGACGAAGGGAATATGATCAGTCGGGAGGACTACGCGAACGGATACACGTTGTTCTGTTTCGATATGACCCCCACCTTAGAGAACGACCATCAGCTGGCCCTCGCCAAGCAAGGCAATTTACGGTTGGAAATCCACTTTGCACGAGCCCTCCGGAGCACCGTCAAAGTGATCTGCTACGCCGAGTTTGACATCATTCGAGTGGACAAGGCGCGCAACGTCCTGTGTGACTTTGCCACCTAACATGGATACAGGCCAGATAACCACTGTGCTGGAGAATGACCCAGGGACACGTATGGTCTTTCAAGGGGTGCTCGCCCGAGATGTGTTCCCATTAGACCGTATGTATCCTGCTGTTTACGTTCTTAACAAGGATCCGATGGATCGGCCAGGTGAACATTGGGTGGGCGTGTACTTGACAGAACAGCAGGGCGAATATTTTGACCCGTACGGCCTGCCACCCCTCCATCCCGATTTAACAGACTTCATGGATCAAGGCACAGAGACGTGGTGTTGAAACAGTCAAACGTTGCAAAGCCTGACCAGTAGCGTATGCGGACAATATTGCTTGTTTTACCTGTACCATCGATGCCCGGGAAGAACCTTATCTACCATCATACAGATGTTTGCCGATGACCGCGATGTACTCGTATATGACTGGGCCGCCAATCATTTCAATGTACAAGCCCCGTTCTGGGCTTAAGTTCTTTCAATGTAGAAGCCCCCTGTTCTGGGCTTCAGTTTACAAGCCCCATGTTCTGAGTTTCAGTTCTTTCAATGTACAAGCCCCCTGTTCTGGGCTTCAGTTTTCACGTGGTTGTTCTCACGTTGTTGTTGTTAGTTATTGTTGAATAAAAAACAAAACGAGACCTCACCCAAAAAACCCTGTCGTGTGTGTTTTCTATATGAGCATAATGCATGAAGGCTATAACAGACATTTGGGGATTCGGTCAAACTGGCCTTGACCACCGTATTAGCCAATCAGTGGCCTAGGATGGGGCCAAAGGTAGCCCATCAATGTCCAGAAAACAATGCAAGAGCACTGCAGTAAAATGGAGAGTCAATGAAATCAGCCTACAGACCAAGTACATGTTTTGGTCTAGGTTAAGAGCGGGCATTCCAGCACAATGACGATGAGTTACAAGTTACAAGAGCAACAAGTGGAATGAAAAAATCTATAGAGGTTATAGGTGCGGGAAGACATGACCGAATCCCCACATGTCACCACGAAGACCAAAAAAACCCTGCCTTGTGTGTTTTCTATATGAGCATAATGCATGAAGGCTAGAACAGACATGTGGAGATTCGGTGAAACTGGATTTGAACACCGTGGAGAAAATAGCCAATCAGTGGCCTAGGATAATCCGAAATTCACCCGCGCACTTCCGGTGATGACGCGCGCGCGCGCGTGCTGCCGGAGTAACCCGCGAGCGCGCGCTGCTCCTCCACGAGAGCTTCAAAATAAGACCTCAGACGACTCCATCGGACCACTAGTGACCCATGTCGGCGCCAAAATGTTTATTTCCATATACTTGGTCTACTGCGCATGCGCAGAATGACGTCAGTGTTACGTCACATCCACCCAGTCGGATGCTGCTTCACGAATGCCTCACATTGATACCTCACTCGACCCCATCGGACCATTAGGGGCCTACCAAGGCCCCAACACGTCTATTTCCATACCCTTTCCCCACAATTCTCTGTCTGCGCATGCGCAGAATGTTGAACACCAACAACACACTAGATTGCCGGAGAATGCCGGAGAATTTGGGACTACTTTCTGTCCGCGGAGGCAGACCGCATCACCACCAGACCGCATCACCGCAGAGGAATACACACGCCCGATTCACGCAGACCGGAAGTGACGTCATACATGACTCCTGCGCACACCGCCACAAAATCTCATACCTGCGCACAACACTCCCGCGCACACCGCTTTCTCGCGCATCCGCAGTGAGGCACCATTAACTCGAAATGCCGTTTGGTTACTACTAACGTTAATATATTGTACTATGATATTAAAATGATTCAAATGTATTTTTACTGAGGGAAACAAGCATTCGCAGCTTACATGATGCTGCCGCATGTTGTTATATTATATTTTGCTTCTTTCTTTCGTTCTGACGAATGTTCTCATCCAAGGATTAAAATGCGTATGCTGTTTTTATTATTATCATTGCCATGAAATTCCATATTACGATGGTCATGGAGATCCGAATTGTAACTGTTTCAGTTACATGTAGCTATTGTACGAGAACTGGTTTGACAGTTTAGTGTCCCAATCCTGTAGGTTTGGATTTTCCAGAGACCTATTATAATCTCATCAAACGTGGAATTATGAAGTATCAATGCTATTTGGGTTTGAGCTAATATCCATTATTATTGAAAAGTATTTTATTGGACCACTTAAGCACGTGCCATTTTCGTCCTTCTTAAAACACGAACCGGATGTTCCGGAGTATTCTTATGTGAGCCATTGGGGTTTATAATATTTATCTATAATAGTTTCGTAATTTGCAATCAACCATATGTATTCGTGCCAGTAAGAATTTATCTAGTTGAAATGTTTAACCGTATCCAAATGCGCTGATAGTATATTGACGGTTACGGACAGATGTATCCCATTCTGTCCGCAGTATTATCTCATAGCACAAATACGTATGGGTCTCGTTGCACATAGCTCAACGTATGTTTGTGAATATTGCACTGGTGTTTCGGCGACGTCTTGAAAACGTATACGAAGATGCAGTTTTATGTTGAACAAACATTGAAACAAAATGTTTTTCCACCATTACAGCTATTTTACAAGATACAGGGAGTACGGAGCGCCGGTAAGTTTGAATCTTTCTTTATCTGACTGCAGTTATGTCTCCCTTTATGAAGTTTTATATATATATCTGGGCGTTTTCACAGCGATCAGGGCCAATCTTTTTTGTGCCAACTCACCAATACACTTGATGATTCTTGATCACCTGCGCTCAGTGATCTGCTCTCGCGCTGTATTTGGCTTTTTCAAGTACTACACAGGAATCAATTGCAGAACCAAGATGGTGTGTAAATCAGAATCGATTCCAATGTGAAACAAATTGTTTCTATCAACCTTTTCCATAAGTCTGTGAGCGTATAGTATAGAATCAAACGCACTAAGAGTGATATTAGCTCACAAAATGTTCCCGTGATTATGGTTTCCGAAACCATTCTACAAACTCTGAGCTGCTTCGCTTGAACGCAGTTTAATGTACCAGCTATATACATTATTGCATACGATGTATCAGTCTGCTGAAGGTGGTTGAGCTGCAGGAGTAGTCATTTGCTGATGAAGATGTATTTCAATACTTTCAGGACTGAAGTGGTTGGAGGAGGAAAACTGAGTATAAGTCTGTCCAGTCAATATCCGCCCAGGGATTGTAAGTACCTACATTAACATCGCGCTCAACAGAAGATTTCCCAGTGACGTATTTGAAATAATCTCATCTAATGCGGAAATATGATGTATCAATGTTATTTGCGTTTGACCTGATATCCATTGTTTTATACACCTGTCCATTAGTTTTGACAAGTACTCATTGGACAATTTAATTTCAAGCTCTTGCCATTTCTGTCATTCTTAAAACAGGAACCGGATGTTCCAGAGTATTCATATGTAAGACGATGGCATTTATATTATTATATTTACCTTTTAGTTTCGTAATTGGTAATCAGCCATATATATTCGTGTCAGTAAGAATTTACCCACGCAGAAGAAAACACGATGATAGTATATTAACGGTGTCAGACAGATGTATCCAAGTGCATCTGCAGAAGTATCTCATATCACGATACGTATGGGTTTCCTTGTAAACAACTCAATATATGTTTGTGGATATTGCAATGATTATAGGGCGACGTCTCGAAAACATATACGAAGATGCAAATTGATGTTGAACAAGCTTTGGGACAAAATGTTTTTCTATCATTACAGCTATTTTGCAAGATGATGAGAGTACGGAGCGCCAGTAAGTCTGCATATCAATTCATATTCTCTTCGCAGATTCCGTCTACTTGTTGATTATTTCGTCCTTTCCATTTTGCCAATGTTTTATCCGATGATAGGACAGCGGCATTCTGAATATATACACAATACCCTCTCCATGTTATCAAGTAAATCCAGTTATGAATTTGTAAATTATGCTATGCCATTAGATTTGACCAACTCTATATATATATCAAGCATTCTGCCTCTTGTGAAGTCGTGTTTAAGTGTTCTTGGATTACCTTCCCAGAAAACGACATTTCACTGGCTGCTGGAATTCCAATAGCGGAAATGTTTGGACTGCGTTATCCAATACGGAGCGGACATTGGTATTGCATAGTTGAGCTTAACCGTATACTATTCATTAGTTTGGAACGTGTATTGATGGTATCGCGAACTGCTTAGCCTCATTGTTGTTCAAAATGAACCAAAAGCAGAAGATTATGCAGTGGACTCACATTGGAACAGTGAGTCTGTGCTGAAACTCAAAGTTTACACACATTAAGCTTGAATCAAGCATTGGAAAGTGCATACACAGTTTGAAATATATGTATAGAGGCAGTGTGACGTCACTGGACCTAAATATGATTGCAACAGACCACCATAGAATACCATGCTTTATTTGCAGTTTACTCTTGTGTAATAAAATCGTAAAAAATTACAATAACTATTTTCTGACACTGTTTGCAATGGTCTTTCATTTGATGAAAACTTTACTTGAGGGTTTACGATCACTTTAAACTACAAGTTCCTCGAGTCCAAATTAAGACGCTCGAGCTCCCATGCATCTTACGATAATGTAACTTTTGAACAATTCCAGGACTGCCGCATTGCGGGGAGTGCACCGAAACACAAGGGGATCCAGTCAAACTTCAACCAGGGATTGTAAGTACCCACATATATTCAGCGTCCGACATATTGCGAGACACTTTTTTAGTTCAACAAATTATGCAAAGTTATGAAGTATGCTATAATTGGGTTCTTCCTGTTGACAAGTACAGCATTGAACAATTCTGGTTTGACTTCCTGTTGATAACTGTCGTCAAATATTGTCTATTTGCAGCCACGTACGTGAACGTTTACGAAGAAATCGAGAATCGAGAGGATGGTAAATATGAATGGAACGGTGGCTGTGTATAGCAGTATCAACGTGGATTGGATTAGTTCAGAGTGAAAACGAGAAACATGAGCAAAGGGGATCCAAAATGTTATAAATATTCATCCCTGATAGTTCAAATTCAAAGCAGACCGCTTGCGTGTATTCTGCTATCTACCAGTATTTGTTATATGTCTTTCTTTGAAAGAAATGTTGCCGTAGCAAGGAGTTATTCGGCAAAATATTTTTGCGCATCTATAACGTGTATTATCAGTCCGATATTTCCGGTCTTGTGAATGGACTACCGATATATCCTCCTCTAATACCGATATATCCTCCTCTAATATAAGGTTTAATGTTCCGTGATACATCTTTGTTAATTTTGTAAATCAATCAGTAGACATCATCGAATTGTTCTACTCGTCTTATTTATTCATTCTTTTCAGACATTGGTTATGAAGAACTTCAAGAGGGAAATCCTGCTGTCGATGACATTAGAGGTCAGTGGTGGGAGACACAGGCAATAAGATATTTTCGTCACCAATTGTGTGCGTGCCCCTTATGTCGGAGGCGATCTCAGTAGAGTTGTTCAGTGATGAAATATTCCTTTCTGTCCAGGCTAGGTAATCTGACTTGGGATGGATAAATGGGCCAAACAGTAAATGTACCTGGTCTTGATTGGTACGTTTACTCCATTGATCAGACGCTCTCGATGCTTATCCATTGACATCAGATGAGTTACTGAAATTCTCCCACCTCTTACATATCTCGCCAACTTATTTGAGCTGATCTGTTATCACAACTCCAGAGCTAGCGTATTTAATTCCGTCTGAGCCGGTGCTAGGGGTCGTGTGATTACTTCATAGTTTCCGCATGAACACTCCGATATAAAAGCGTGGCTGTGATGCCAAGGCTACATCTTCGAATCCTTCGAATTCTAGTCTGAATGCGAGGTGCCAAGGGAGACCTTCCTGTTGTTTCAGTCACCAGAGGCCGTCAACTTTTTCAGCTCTTAAATATCTAACCAATTTATGGCAAAGTTTTGTCGTATACGCTTTTCTTAAACCCAATGGCACTTATCAGTAACATGTTTCCTAATGGCGGTCCTATTAGAAGGAAAGCTCTGCTTGTTACCGGTTTCACCATTTCTTCATCGGTGTCTCATCTAATGTACCAAAAAAGTGTTTCTGGAATTAACATATGTCGAGTGACAGATGGTTCTCGTTTATTATTCAATTTTGCATACTTGACACATGTCATAGATTCAAGTAGGCCACATCAGTTGATTGATCTGATATTTAGACACTGTTACAGTACAATGTAATACCCCCTTGTTTCAGATTCACCATATCAAATATTAAAGAGTAAAAAGAAGATGGAGTTCATTTGCTGTGGATTTGGATACCGTTAGGACACTGCTTTCCTAGAGGAAGACTTGAACAGCAATACAAACAGCAATGTGGTCTTTCTCAATTCATGTATCATGGACATCTGTCAGCTCAAAGCAAGGATTATGAACTAAGCAGACTGGCCAATGAACTCGGTAACAAACCGGAGCTATGCTTGGTGTATTCTCGTGCCATCATTTTTGTATACATGTACCTTCTACTGTCGGTACACTCCAGTTTGGGGGGTTACAACTTCTGATAATGGGAGAATGAGAAGTACATTGCGCAGATAGAGTAACATCAGGGGATAATCTATCCTGGCAATTTAAAGTTCAGTTGAGCCTATCCAGCCAAATGAATCAATTCAATGACCCAGGTCATACATGTATGCTGCGCAGAACCCGTATATATGGTCTGGTGGAGGGGATGTGGGTGGGTATGAAAGGCGAATCGTTGCAATATTATATATTTGTATGTATTTTTATATTCGTTTTTTTTACTTTAATTATCCGATTGGTGAAAACAGTAAGAATATATAGTACTTGAAAGATCGAAAATATATCACACAAATATAAATTGAATATATATATATATTGCACACACTAAGTGAACAAATATCGAATTACATATTCAATAATCATTGGTCCTCATATAAGTCGAGAGAAGCCGTGTTTTTAGAAGTGTGCTCATCGATCTCGTTGTACACAGAGCCCGCGCACCCGAGAATCTAGATATATCACTCCGCGCAGCCCACTTCGAATACATAAATATTTGTATCCTAGAAGTTATCTTTACTTTCGTTTCTGCGTTCGAACGTTCAGTGCACATAACACGCTCAGAAATTTGGCTATAACTGTCGTGGTTTGACGTAGTATTTATCGATTGTCCGAACACAAAATTATGGCAGGGAGTAACTGTTCTGTGCAACGGGGCTAGCTGTGACGTAGGGGTCAGTGAAACTGAGTCACCCGGCTGTGCTAGTATTGCCCTCTCGCCCTATCAAGTGGCAGTTTTGAAACGCCCGCTGTGATTGGCTAGGCGAAAATGAAGACATTTCCATATATTGAATGGTGTGAATCCCCACTTAATAATTGCACAAAAAAATATATTCAATGTTTTCGAAGCATTTTAATGATATCTTGGTTAATTATTTCACTTTATTTTCTCAAATTGAATTATTTGGTTGATGTTTCCATATTGGAACCTTAATCTGAATTATGCATTCAATATTTTTAAATGAAAAGAAACAGAATGGAAGTTTTAGTCAAATTATCCAATGTAATAGCGAATGTATTGGATATAAATTGGAATTATTGAATAAAGCAGCAGTTGGGGGTAATCAAGTTAAATTATGTTGATACAATTTCAGCAGGGATGGTAGTCCAGAATTTTTTTATTTCTCGCGGACATGTAATTCATATGAGGTAAATTATATTTTCTACATTTATTAAGTGTGTTCGATACAATTTTTGTATCCTAGAAGTTATCTATACTTTCGTTTCTGCGTTCGAACGTTCAGTGCACATAACACGCTCAGAAATTTGGCTATACCTGTCGTGGTTTGACGTAGTATTTATCGATTGTCCGAACACAAAATTATGGCAGGGAGTAACTGTTCTGTGCAACGGGGCTAGCTGTGACGTAGGGGTCAGTGAAACTGAGTCACCCGGCTGTGCTAGTATTGCCCTCTCGCCCTATCAAGTGGCAGTTTTGAAACGCCCGCTGTGACTGGCTAGGCGAAAATGAAGACATTTCCATATATTGAATGGTGTGAATCCCCACTTAATAATTGCCCAAAAAATATATTCAATGTTTTCGAAGCATTTTAATGATATCTTGGTTAATTATTTCACTTTATTTTCTCAAATTGAATTATTTGGTTGATGTTTCCATATTGGAAATATTGAATTATTTGAAATATTGAATTATTTGGTTGATGTTTTCATATTGGAATCTTAATCTGAATTATGCATTCAATATTTTTAAATGAAAAGGAACAGAATGGAAGTTTTAGTCAAATTATCCAATGTAATAGCGAATGTATTGGATATAAATTGGAATTATTGAATAAAGCAGCAGGTGGGGGTAATCAAGTTAAATTATGTTGATACAATTTCAGCAGGGATGGTAGTCCAGAATTTTTTTATTTCTCGCGGACATGTAATTCATATGAGGTAAATTATATTTTCTACATTTATTAAGTGTGTTCGATACAATTTTTCATAGTCAGAGATATTTCTGGAACATCATGATGTCTTGCCGGCATCATTGAAAACTGTTGACCGCTTCTCTCTTGCAGGAAACAAGCCTATGTTTATGTATACTATGATTGTCTTTTTGAATTTGGTGCTAATACTGTTATGTGGAAAATGGAATAGGTCTTTGGATTATGGACGCGGATATTCTCTAATGGACGACGGCTGGATTATGAATGACGGACTAGACGCTTGTAATTATGACATCTCCTGACAAAAAGTCTATGTCAATCTCAGAATGGTTTCCAAATTGTATCCATGCTCTAAATTTTTTTTTAAAAGTCTATGAAAATGACCCCTGAACATATATAAGACTATGAGAAAATATTCAACTTTGCTAATATGAAATCGCTGATGCAAAATAAAGCAAATGTAAGAGGTCAAATTACGTGCAGTAGCTGAAGGATCTGGTGACTTTTTCTTTTGCTCTTCTTCTGAGAACCTGGAGCACTTAAGTAAACCAGACCCCCTGGCAACAGTACCAGTATTGCCCAATCATTCTCTGACCCAATAATATAACTGGCTCAATAGACCTAACTGGTCCCGTGATAGACCCGTGAAAATCTACAACAAAACATCGATGAATGTATCATGGACATACCCAGATTACAGAGCATGGAAAGCAACTCTGTTGTGCATCTGCTACAAAGAGAAATGCCCACATCATAGGATAATACAACTCATTTGAGGAACAGTATGGGATTAGAGGAGTGGAGTGGGTGGGTCCGGGAAGGGGTACAAGTTTCACCGAAGACTGTGGTGTGGTGCAATATTTCCCAGCTGTTTAAGATGGGACTTTTTTCTGACGCAACGGACTCCTTCCCCCGCCGTTTCTACTATCCGAACCCTTCGTTGAGTAGTTTTTTTTTAGGGAGACGCTATGACATTAACCTGATTTGGTGAACCGGTTTCACTGTTCCCGAATCAGGTCTTCCTGCCAGGAGATTTTCCGATTTTGAACATGCTTCTGTGATATTCGCTCTTTGCGGACCATTGGTAGTTGTTGTTTATGAATATGGAATGTTATTCCCGTCACCGAGCCACTGGCGAATGCATCGAATAATTTAACAATATCTTCACAAATATCCTCAAATTATTATTTTATATTCACTGAACAATATGAATACGTAAGATGAATATGAATATTGTTTAATAAACGAAGCCTCTGACAATAACCTTCAAGGACACCAAACATCGATGGACTATGTAAATTATTAAATGACCAATGTAAATCACAAGGTTATATCATATATGAATAAAATCCAGAATATTTTTTTTTATTTCTACTGTGAATCAAGAGATACTTAAAATACCCTACACAATTTATAATCGACTCTGTCACGACCAGAAAGGGTACACATAAGAATATATATATACATATATAATATATATATGTATGCAGTGGAGATTGCACGAGGCAGGACGGTGTTATCTTGGCCAATGTTGATGTAATAATTTCTCTTGCGGCAAGCATGCCGTTATAATAGTGTTCGTTACACGACAACTTATATAGATACCCTAGCGGCGAACCTTGAAGGTTAACCGCATGGGTTATGTTGGAAATTGGCGCTTAATGATCTCCGATGAGCCGCGGTCATGAAAATTATTTGCTATCAAACAGCCTACACAAAGGAACTTCTCTTTGAACCATACGACAAAAGCAGGGAGACAATAGAGTCGTCAACTGCCATAATGGCTTCGTCAAGGGCAGATAATCCGGACCGTGTGGTTAGGTTTGGATTCGCACCGCGAGTGAGCAACAGGGACACGGCTTCTGTGTGGCCAAGCATTGCACTTATGTATAAGGGTGTCCATCCAAGTTTGTTCTGCTCATTCTTGTTGAATCCGTTATCTAACAAATGATGGAGTTTGACCAGTTCACATGCTCTTGCCGCTTCGTGAAGCTCGTTGTTGCCCATGTGTTCCAGTAGCTTTGGGACAGTCAAGCTGACCTCCAAGATTTGAGCGTATCCTTGAAGTGCTCGGTCGGAAACTGATGACAATAATGTAGACAAGATCTCGTCATTGCCGCTCAACGCAGCAGCTTGGACAGGAGTTCCATGGAGATTAGATAACAGGTCAGGATTCGCTCCATGCTTCAAGAGAATCTGAACAACATCTATGTGGCCATGTATAGCAGCGAGATGAAGCGGTGCATCGCCCCCATCATCAACCACGTTGGGATTCAAGCCCTTTTCCAGAAGAAACAGCACGGTAGGAAACTGACCTCCAGCCACAGCTGAATGCAGAACAGTTTGACCGTACTGGTTCCGAATGGATTGTAGGTCACCATCCAAGACGCTGGCATCCGAAAGGATCTTCAGCACAGATAAAGGACCTTTTGCAGCAAGCCTGAAGAACATCCCCACCTGGTGATACATGTCATCAATGGCAAGAAGTCTGTCCACACTTGCACTTGTTAGCAGACTTTTCCACACTGTCAGAAAGTCCACCGAAGCCCACGAGGGATTATCCAAGACAACTTTAACGTTTCCTCTCAGCAACTCGTCCATAAGAGCAGACGCAAACTTGTTGTACGATGGTACTGTTAAGACTAGATAGTTTTTATTTCTGTTTTTCACCTCACAACCATCTGCCCTGACGAGGCGAGTAATCCAATCACCAGGACACCACCGGAATATTATGTCTGAACTTATTCCACCAAGTTCGATGAAAACGGCCTCTGCTAGCGAGGTGAGCGAAAACTCGTAGCAAGTTTGTGATTTGCTCAGGTAATTCGAACACACGCTATCTGCACTGTCTTGTAATAGTTCCGGTGTTGGAAAAACTGATTTGCTATTCCGGCAACATATTTGCCAGACATTCACTAGCTTATCCCGTTCCGAAGAAGGTAACTTGTCTACAGGCCTCTCGAGTACTGTCGTGCATAATTTCCCCCCATGTAAAATCATCAGTGCCAGAACGAAAAACGAACAAGGCTCGTCTTTCCTCAATCTGCGTAAATTCTTCTGAAGAATGTCCAAAGGATTCCTGAATAATTTTGCCGCATTTTCTTTGAAGAATGTTGATGTTCTCACCAGCTCACAGTATTGAGGAAATCCCACTTTTGTTCCTCGATGGACGATTTGATGGATCGTGTCCACCCATGCCGTGTCCTCGGGACTGATCCCTAAAAGTGAGAGATGTTTACACAGCATGGTGTACCTCTCAGCTTGGGTCAGAAGCTCGGAGACATTCAGAGTTGATGTAAAAGGTGGAAATCGCATAATACTGTATTTGCATTCTTCCCATACATTTGTCCTGATCGTAGCTATTATCTTCACGTGGCTGGTGACCAGACAATTCTGCAGTCTGGCGATACCCGAGGCCCAGTGGTCATGTAATTCGGAAGAAATGCACATCTTTCCTAGAGGATCCTCAACCACAAAGACGATTATCTGCCCCTCAATACACAACCGCTCAATTTCAGAGACTGTTGTCACTTTTAAAGGGAGGTAACCGTAGTCACGGTGAAGTATCCATGCCAAATATCTGGCGGTGACAGATTTGCCATCCCCAGGAGAACCCAGCAGTGTGATCCCTCGCACGTCTTCAATTAGAAGTTGACTCTTCAAATGTCTGTAAGCAGCCGTTTCCACAAAGTAGTCGCCTGTTTTCTTGCAAACTTCCATGAATTGGTCTTGATCCACTGGAAGGGAATACAACGTTCATTAATTATGTGGGGAAACACTTCAGACTAATTATCTCTAAACTAGGAACTACTCTAATTGAATAAACACTACCACGACAGTCACAATACCGTATATTAAGTTAAGAGATACGTTTTGGACGGGATATAGACTTAGCGACCTGTCAGGAACATTGCATTATTTAATTCCGTCAGATCGATATTTCGACTATGTTGGATATAATTTCATTGTATGCACGTAGTCGTCAGTTTTATTTTCAGTCATGCTTCCGTCACATACATTGACAATGCACGCGGCTGAAATATAAGTGTGAGGAACAGATGGTTTGAGACTTCTGTAACCCTATTGATACCGGTGGTATGTCTCTTTGGTGTAATGGGTCCATTTGACTCCACATGCAATGCAGACATGAGGTATGTCAATGTAGATAAGGTAGATTTGGTGGAAGCGGGGTGTAAAAATATTACATTCTTGTTTTCGTTTTGTAAGCATTCTTGGCTGTAATATTTTGTGAGTCTTTTGCATGGACGTCAACTTTGGTGCGACATTTTCATGATATAACTCCATGATGTATGGAATGTTCGATGAGTAAATGTTCCGCTTATTTGGGTAAGTTGATCTCATTGTTCTTTCATATTTCTAGTCTGATTTGAGCAACAATATTTTTGAAAGTAATTTTTGCATGAGTAATTTTGCTGAGTATTTTTATTGAGACTATAGGAAATCAGCTCTCAGTGATAAACGTCGATACTGCTTTTATCAGCAGTGAACACACAGCATGTACATTTATTCAGTCAGTTATACATTTATGAAAGTTTTTTACTGAGAAATATTTATGGTATTCGTATTAAAAGAAACATTTGATTTTCTTTTTATTATATACTTTTGTTGTACTATACTTTATTCTGGATGTTTGAAAACATAAAAATAATTCAGATTTGTAGGGCTTTTCGACTGACGATACAATAAAACATTGATTAGTTTAACTCTGACTTAACTCACGGACTACTTTGCTGTCAACAAATCGCACGTGCTATGGTACATCTGCAAGCGAATTTCTTTCAATCGGGTATCGTGTATTTTAGTATCGATGACATCCAGCAGATCTCATGAATTTCATTAGCTTCTTCCTTCAAATAAACGGTTTTCATGCCGACCCGTCAGCCCCCCTTAGGCAGGATAGCATGGTCGATCCTCTGTCGAGTCTGGCTTGTCTCGCTGTCTACACTCAAACAGGACTGAAGCACTGGGTTCTCGTTGACCTTCCTGGTTCAACACGGTGTTTTTCTTTGCACAGAATATTCTCATTTCGAATAAAATCTGTATTCGCCCTTGACTTCGTTTAATATGTCTACCCAAATAGCACAATTTTGATTTAGCAAAATCGAATGGTTAAGTTGTAGCCAGATTTAGATTTACCGGTCGTGCGTGGTTGTTGTGTGGAGCTTCGACGGTCAGTGATGTTGAGGTTGGATTAAAAGAAACTATATTATAAAACTTGAAATAAAGATTACATTTCTTTTTCAAAGTAAGCATATACAGCGCATAGTTAGGGACAATTGACCGAGCAATCTGGACCACCGAACTTCTTGGTGTAACTTTGTGTCATGATACATGAATTATATAATCCCTTTTCTGACAGAGCTATTAACAATGTAATAGTTGGAGTAGAGGTATCATTTACAGTATGGAATGGGACACCAGCCTTGTGGATGAACCCTCCCATTTGTATGCAAATACAAGAATATAATGACAATTGTTTTCAATCATACATGTGTAATGCTACATAATAATGTGCACTGGTAAAACTGGGACACCACAAACTCAGTTTTAATTAATATAATAAGTTAAATGTGTGGACACAAATATGGTTCATGTAAAGCTTTAAGCTAAATCATATGATGTGGAACAGAATGATTTGATAGCATAATTGAAGGGAATTTTGTCCTTCATTTAAGGCGACACGAAATTCAAAACTGATAAGAGGTTCAATACTGCGGGATTCCCCCGCCGGGTTATTCAATATTGTACTTCTGAAACAAAATAATGTCATCAAACTACATGTATTACTATAAAGTATATATTGTAGGTCATTTCTTGTGTGTGTATATACAATGTACACTACATCTCATACCTTATAGTAGGTTAGTTTCACATATAAGAGATATAAAATTTGAAATATGAGGGTATGGGGTCGGGCAATGCCTTGAATAAGTGTAGAATGATGTAAGCTCCCAGAATATATGAGGGTATATGAGAGATAAAGGGTGTGGCTCTGCCCCCGGGGGTGAGGACATGTTCTCGGGGGTAGTGGATGGGTTGAATAAGTGTAGATGGCAGATGGGTTGAATAAGTATATGATGATGTAAGCTACTTGAATACATAATGGTATGGGGTCAGGCGAAGCTTAGTTTAAGAGATAGAGGGTAGGGCTCGGTGCCCAAGGGGTGGGGACATTCTCCCCGTGGGTAGTGGATAAGTTGAATAAGTGTAGCATGATCTAAGCTCCCAGACTATATATGAGTATGGGGTTGGGCGAAGCTTAGTTTAAGAGATAGAGGGTGGGGCTCGGTGCTCCAGGGGTGGGGACATGCTCCCCGAGGGTAATGGATAAGTTGAATAAGTGTAGCATGATCTAAGCTCCCAGACTATATATGGGTATGGGGTTGGGCGAAGCTTAGTTTAAGAGATAGAGGGTGGGGCTCGGTGCCCCAGGGGTGGGGACATGCTCCCCGAGGGTAGTGGATGGGTTCAAAAAGTGTAACCAGATGTAAGCATTTGGAATAGATGACAGTTCAGGGGGTCGGGATGGTCTTAGTTCAGGAGACATAGTTGAAGCCGAGATGCTGTGTACAGAAATTTTCTAAGTCCAAAACTTTAACATTTACTTGGTCCTGAGGTCCCAGGGGTGGGGACATGCTCCCCGAGGGTAATCCATGGGTTCAATATCTGTAGCCCGATGTAAGCATTTGGAATAGATGAGAGTTCAGGGGGTCGGGTTGGCCTTAGTTTAGGAGACAT
>JAVTVY010040230.1:0-18171 GCA_036873755.1 Hanleya hanleyi
AGACAAGGTCATGTGACTAACAGTTACCATGGTTACAATGTTGTTTATTAGCACTGATAGTTCTGGAGTTGAACCAGTCCTGATCTGGTCAATCTTAGTCAATTAATATCCTATCAATGCTCCCTCCACAAGCATGACAAGTTCCCTGTCAGTCTTCCAGAGAAGGTCACATGCAGTGGCCCTACATGTATATGTCCTGAATATTGACTGTTCAAATGTAATAGGAATATTAGGAGAATAATATCGGTGTGGGAAGGGGGGGGGGGGGCATCAACTTATCAACTTTGCTGATTCCCCAAACATTGCAGTTCATTTAACACTCCATAAACTTACCCATGTGTAATCAGGTTAGTGGAATCCCGCTCTCTAAAATGGAGGTTAAAAGGGTCGTTTTCGCTCAATAAATCAGTTCACATAATGAATTCAGCAAAATCTTCTTGAGGCGCATACAGACATATCTATCCGCATTAAATGGTAGTAAAAAAGTAAATTGTCATCTATCTAATTTGCATAATAATAGGTCAAACATCCTTCGCACTGTTTAGACAACATTGGCTGGTTCTTCACATGGCAAATTAATTTTATGACATGGAACAACAGATAAATCAATGCGCCTGAAATTTTGATGCATTGGTTAAGAACGAATCAAAAGTTATTGAGCAAAAACGACCTTTTTTACCTCTATTTTAGAGAGCGGGATCGCCAAGATGGATTGTTGAATGAATAAGTATATTTGAAAGGTGTTAATGGGCGAGCATTGATACGATGTTAATTTATCAAGATTAGATATTGGATCACTTTTGATTGGGCAACAAATATCATTTGTTAAGCCAGTCTGTCACTCTTTCTACCTTCTCTCTGCTATGTTTCCCTCCCCTCTGTCTCTCTCTCTCCCATCAGACAGTCTGGCATGACCGTGGACAGTGCCGTACAATGGTACTTCATTGAGGAAGCAGACACTGTGTTTCTACAAGATGCCATTGTTCTTCTCGTATTTATTTGTTTGTCTCAGTTCCATGCTTTCATTCTTCAACTTTATTTTCACCATTCTTTCTTTTCTATAGCGAAACACTACCTTATTTGTTCCCCATTCCCTGCCTCCTGAGTTGATTTTATTCTGTCCCTCACATTCTCTGTGACCATTCCCAAGGGTGAATTACCTTCAGAGAGTTTTAATTTTCTTAACCCAGATTTAGAGTTATTAGTTCTCTCCCTTGATGTGATCGTGACTTGGCCTCCACTCTGTGATTGTCTGACTCCTGTGTATTACATGTATGAAGTGGCGTGTATTTTAGCCTGATATTTCAGACCAGACAAATCGTGTGTGAATATCTGCATGGCTCTCATTGTTTTTGTTCCTTATTGGTACATGTACATACCATATGATTGCTCTCTGGAAGAAACTACCTTCCCCAACCCTTTCCACTATGTTAGATCAATTTCACATCAACTGTGTTAACGTGTGACCCCCGCTAATTTTTAACAGTCTCCTTTTTGCATGGTTACAGTGTGTGAGGCAGTCTGCCGGAGACTGTCTTAACTCTATGCCCCATGAAGGCTTACTACCATTGCTCCATGGTGACGTCATTTGACACCCCTTCTTCGTCCATGATGACACCATTTGACGCCTTATGTAACAAATTAATCAATTAATCAATTAACCTCATTCAATAATATTTTATTTCAGGAGCTATTGAGCATGCTAAATTATTGGTCAATGAGAAAGTAATAAAAAAAATAATAAACTTCTGGCTCCAGCCCTTCAATAGATTTGTACCTGACAATTTACAGGTGATCACTGAAAAGTTCCATGGGGCAGCCCAGAAAAGCCTGTCTGGTTTAGAAAGGGGTGTCAAATGGCGTCATCATGGGGCAAAGAGTTAATACACTGTTGAAAGTTGAACAGTTGTAACCTTTGTTTGGTGTGTGCTATTACATGTACATGTAGTTGAAATGCTGGTAGATGTCCTTTATGAGAAAGCGCATACACGCAGACAGAATGCTGAACTACATGTAAGCATGTTAATCTTGAAAGAATGTTAGAAGAAAAGAGCCTAATAGGCATATCTGATCCCATTCCCTTGCTGCCTGATCTCATTCCCTTGCTGCCTGATCCAATGCCCTTGCTCCCTGATCCCATTCCCTTGCTGCCTGATCCAATGCCCTTGCTCCCTGATCCCATTCCCTTGCTGCCTGATCCAATGCCCTTGCTCCCTGATCCCATTCCCTTGCTCCCTGATCTCATTCCCTTGCTGCCTGATCCCATTCCCTTGCTCCCTGATCCCATTCCCTTGCTGCCTGATCCAATGCCCTTGCTCCCTGATCCCATTCCCTTGCTGCCTGATCCAATGCCCTTGCTCCCTGATCTCATTCCCTTGCTACC
Source organism: Hanleya hanleyi (assembly GCA_036873755.1). Lineage (NCBI taxonomy): Eukaryota > Metazoa > Mollusca > Polyplacophora > Lepidopleurida > Hanleyidae > Hanleya > Hanleya hanleyi. Next base: position 2,384 of record JAVTVY010040230.1, read on the forward strand.
TGATCCAATGCCCTTGCTCCCTGATCTCATTCCCTTGCTTCTTGCTCTCATTCTCTTGCTCTGGCCCTAGCTCACTGCTCTCACATCTTTCTCTTGCCCACACCCCCTTTGCTCCCTGCTCTCCCCCCTTATTTCCTGCTCCCAACCCCTTGTTCCCCACTCCCATCCTCTTGCTCCCTGGTTCCCCCTCTTTCTTCTGCTCTCGCCCCCTTGTTCCCTGCTCCCACCTCTTTGCTCCCACCCCCTTGCTCTCGCCCAGTTCCATGCTCCCACCTCTTTGCTCCATGCTCCCACCCCTTGCACACTGCTCTCACCCCCTTCATTCCCGGTACCCACCCTGACCCCCCTCCTAACAGCATGAATGAAGCTGCACAATTGGTCCATACATTAGGCATGTAGATTTGTTTGCATATATCAGAGTCCAAGATGATAGTCAATGGATACAGGTAACATTAGAGATCTACCTTGTTTCAAGCATACTCCCCTGTTGTCCAAGTAGTCCTATTTATTTCATTACATTTCCATGTATGTAATCATTCAAATTACATTTAAATTAGGTTGAACTTATTTATGTTATCTCACTCTTTTCCTTCCCATGAATTCCACATGAAACACTTAAAATTTCCAAGGGAACATTTGAAGTACATGAAGCGAGATGTTCTGTTCTACTATTTACTGTATATTTTTCTATTTTCTATAATGTTAGAGTGGTTTATGGTCAGATTACTTAAACCAGGTTGAAGAAGAAAAGACTGCTTGAATGGACAATGTCAGGTTGTCCGATGTCCGAGGGTCTTTTATGATCAACGTTTGAGAGAAGATCTGTTTTCTAATGTATATACACGTATGCTGTGTTCCTTTGTGTTGTCAGGCTCTGATTGGGTAGACCCAGATGACCCCACAGTTATAGCTGAGAATGAATTACTGGGAGCGGCCAATTCTATTGAAGCAGCAGCAAAGAAACTCGCACAACTCAAACCCAGGCAAGCAGCCAAGGTATGTATGACTCCACATTGTGACCGGTCTTGCACTGGCATCCCAATCACTGAACACGTTTGATATTAAACTTGTAATTAAAAAAAACTTTTAACAGGCATTGTACATGAGTCACTACCAGTTTCTAAGCTGCTTTCAAATTGCTGGAAATTTGTTGCTGCAGATGAAATTCTTCAACTGGAGTGTTGATGTGAAGTTAACTTCTGATAATCCGAGTGTTGTACTCTCCAAATGAGTAAATGGGTAACCCCCAATATCGGAGGGTTTTATTGTGAGGTAGTGAAGGGCATCAGCTGAAGTGAGAGATGACACAGGGAGATAGGTTGGCAGTGGACCATGTAGATTGGCTGGATCATTTTCTTAACCAGCCAATGAAATTTGTTTTTGAAAATTCAAACAGAGCAGGACTAGATGTAAATGTATTTGGGTCAGTGTTGGCACATGAGAAGTCTGCACAGTATAGCATAGCATGCCTCTGTCAGATATGTTTGATATATTTGGTGGTGATGTTCAATATCCACCGAATATCAAACATGTCATGATGGCGACGTGTTTCACCACCACAAAGGCTCTGCACCCTTTGAAGCACTGCACCACCACCAATGCTCTGTAGAAGTCTGAAGAGTTGCACCACCAAAGCTCTGAACAACCTTAGAAGCACTGCACCACCATCAAGGCTCTGCACAACTAACAAGCATTGCATAGCCATAATACATTGCACCATGATCAAGCACTGCACAACTGTTAAGCACTGCACAGCTACCAATCACAGCACAACCACCAGGCCTTGCAAAACCACCAATAACTGTACAACCAACAGCATTGCACAACCAACATGCTTTGCACATTTACCAAGACCGGCACCAACACAGGAATTGCACAACCCCCAAGAACTGCACAACCAACTGGCATTGCACAAACAACATGCTTTGCACATTTACCAAGACCGGCACCACCACAGGAATTGCACAACCACCAAGAACTGCACAAACAACTGGCATTGCACAAACAACATGCTTCGCACAACCACAGGGAACTGCACAACCAACGGCATAGCACACCCGACATGCTTTGCACATTTACCAAGACCTGCATGGCCAACAGGAATTGTACAACCACCAAGAACTGCACAACCAACTGGCAGTGCACAACCAAATGCTTTACACATTCACCAACAGCATTGCACAACCAACTGGCATTGCACAACCACCGAGAACTGCACAACCAACTGGCATTGCACAACCAACATGATCTACACAACCGCCGAAAACTGCACAACCAACAGCATTGCACAACCAACATGCTTTGCACATTCACCAAGACCGGCAACCAACTGGAAGTGCACAACCACCGAGAACTGCAGAGTGAACTGGCACCATGCACACTTTGAAGAGTTCAGCAGTTATTATGTTCAGTTAATGTTGTTTACTCAGCAATCACAAGGATGTACATTTGGCGGACAATCAAATCTGATGAATTGATGGAGTTACATCAGAGTTACCTGGCAGTGATCGAGTTTGTCGGGACAGCTGCTAAATAGGATAAGGTTTGTATACAAGGGAGATCACCTTGACTTCCTTGTCTTATTTTATGCAACGGACCGGGGGCTGCATAACAGTATGGATTTGAGGATGGTTGTTGGTCCTTGTTGTCTTGTCTGATAACTACCCAGTGATCAGAAAATTTGGCTTGAGGTCTTGGCTTGTCTTTGATGCATCCCTGAAGTTTAAATGGCTGGGTGATCAGAAAAGTTTGAACTAAGGACTTGCCCCACCAAAACTGTCATTGATGTGTTGCCTGGCCATGTTGGTTGATAGACTGATTGATGAGAAGACTGAGGCCTGTCTCATCCTGAAGTATTGTCTTTGACACGTTGTCTGATAGACCGGGTGATCAAGTTTTAGAAAATTTTCTAACAGACCAGAGTGATCAAGACTTTTCTGATAGACCAGGTGATCAAAAGAGTTTGCTGACGTTTGGAATAAGGACATTCCTGATGTCTTATCTTTGACACATCTGTGATATCTGACTGCCCGGGTGATCGGAAGTACTGGATTTATGACTTGCCTCTTCTTATTTATCTGTGTTGTGCCTTCAGGGCCTGTTTTTACTCCTCAGCCCTACGGGCTCAGGAGTATTGGTGTGGCCCTGGGGATGTGTCTGTCCGTCTGTCCGAGCCGTATCTCGATAACTATTTCTAGGAAGTTCATGAAACTTACAGGTTATGATCCTTTTATTTTTTACTTGTGCCTTTGAGACTTTCAGGTCTAACCAGTCGTTAATTATTTTTTTACAATTTTTTTTATTTTTCTACCATTTTCCAGTCTCCTAAAAACGGATCTACAAGTATGCATACATTAGCCCTACTTTTATACTGATTTACATACTCTTACTAGCTTGTAGCCAATCAAGAGCTCCATAGTAAAGTTGTATTTCAGCCATTGGTTCAGTGTAGTGAATGACTGGTCATTGGTTTGGTCTAGAAGTCTATATTCCTCTGCATATTCAGTAGTACGGTATTGCCAGACTAATTGTCGTATCCCTACGCTGTTGAGAAAAAAATAGTCTGACGTTAAAACTGTGAAAATCGACTTGTTATTTCGTCTAAAAGTTCTCAGAATGGATTTGAACGATAATAAACGCCTGTTTTATCGGAAAAGGGCAACTTGTACTTTGTCTTGTAACAGAATTGTAGGAACCTGTGAGATTCTGTCAAAAACGAAAGTAGTCAAAAACGAAAGTAGTGCCCATGTGTTTGTGCTTCCTGCCAACACATCCGATGATGGAGTTGTTTTCAGTTGTAAAATTAACTGTGGTCGTCGGCCAGTACAAGCGGTGTCTCGCATAACAAGTCCTCTAAAATATACTTCATGGAAGATAGCGAAAGGTATGGTCAACCCAATAAATCAACGCAAACATCATTGTTGTTGTTGTTGTTGTTGCACTGACGCTAATGCATTACCAACGGAGATTCGTCAGGGGAGTTTCTATCTCACATTATGATGGGATGTGATTTTCGGCTATCGGAGCCAGTTTTTCTTAGAGAAGTGAAATTCTCCACAGTATCTGTATGTAATTTGTGCATTTTTATTCTGAAATTTGAAGGAAATCTGTTCAGGATCAAAGAAAATCTCCAATACCTCACGTGGGGTTTTTTTTTCAAAGCACAATGACGTTGGGCTTGCAATGTTGTAACATTGTGACTAGGCACTATGAAAATAACATGTGAGGTATTGGAGGTTTGTTTTGATTCTGAATAGATTTCCTTCGAATTTCAGAATAAAAATGCACAAATTACATACAGATACTGTGGGGAATTTCACTTCTCTGAGATGAACTGGCTCCGATATTTAGCCGAAAATCCCATCCCATCATGATACAGCTCAGTAACTCTAGCCGGTTGTAGTTATTTCTTTCATCCCATGGGCCATGTGTAACATTTAAAAAAATTACATTTTTTTTCTTAAAAATATATAAAACAGGGGTTGAATTGGGAATAATATTGTGAATATTTTTTAAAAATAATTGTTTGTTTCACGGTAACATCAACTGCTTGACAGGATATGGGGCAACAGATAAACAGAGGACAAATGGCCAAAAGACCCGTCCGACACTTAGTTTCAGGCCAGGGCAATAAGATCACAACTGTACATGTTTTTTTTCCCCCTGTAGATATGTGGATACCTGGTCACTTTTTACCCCTCGGCCAAAATTTGGCCGAAGGGTATTGTCGTCGTCATGTACGTCCGTCTGTCCGTCACACCTTTCTCGTTACCAAGATATCTTTAGAAAGACTTACCCTAGGCACACCAAACTTGCATTGCACATCCATATGCCCGTGCCCCAGAACCCTATTGAATCTGGACCTGATTGGTTGGAAACTTTGGCGGCCATCTTTAATTTAAGCGAAATCATCACAGCTTTCTCGTTACCAAGATATCTTTAGAACGGCTTACCCTAGGCACACCAAACTTGCACTGCACATCTATATGCTCATGACCTAGAACCCTATTGAATCTGGACCTGATTGATTGGAAACTTTGGCGGCCATATTTAATTTATGCGAAACCATTAATCTTGTGTATCTCCGGTACCATTTCACTGTTCAGTGTGAAACTTAGTATAGATCATCGATGCATCAAGAAACTTCAAAGGAATGACCAAACCAGTTTCCCTGATTCGGTGGAAACCTTGGCGGCCATCTTTAATTTATGCAAAATCTTTAATGATATATATCTTTGATACCATTCAAGTGTTCTATACGAAACTTGGTATACAGCATCGATGTATCAAGAGACCTTCAATGTATAACCACATCAATTCCTCTGAGTGGCGGGAAGGATGGGCGGCCATCTTTAATTTATGCAAAATCATTAATGATCTCTATCTCTGATACCGTTCAAGTACTTGATGTAAAATTTGATATACATCATCGATGCATCAATAGACTTACGATAAATGACAGTTCTGGTGTTTCTGATTGGGCGGAAACTTTGGTGGCCATCTTTAATTTATGCAAAATCTTTAATGATGTATATCTTTGATACCATTTCAGTGTTCTATATGAAACTTGGTATACAGCATCCATGTATTAGAAGACTTGCAATGAATAACCACATCAGTTCTCCTGAGTGGTGGGAAGGATGGGTGGCCATCTTTAATTTATGCGAAATCATTAATGATCTCTATCTCTGATAACTTTCAAATGCTCGATGTAAAATTTGGTATACATCATCGATGCATCAAGAGACTTACGTAATGAATACCGGTTTCTCTGATTGGATGGAAACCTTAGAGACAATTTCTAATTACAAAATTTTTCATAATCTGTATATTTGTTACTTGACTGCTTGGTGTTCCTGAAGTCTTGGTTCAAATTGAATACATTATGAATGGCTGGCGCCCAGAGCCGAGGGGTTTTCTGATGCGCAGCTTCGTATTATACCCCTGTACGTAGTTGAGGCATGGAGCTATAAATCGGAAGGAGGCACACATTGGGGTGATGAAAGTGTTCAATGTGCGATGCCGACACAGCGGGGTATAGCGGATTAACCTGAGGGATTATAGCTGGCTCGGCCATGTCCGCCGTTGATTCGGTAGCACTCGATTTCACGCGCATGCGTGCCATGGACTGGCTGTCGACCTATTAAGCGTTGTGTATTCGAAGTGGCTATTGCCAATTAACCTCCCGCTGCGTTGATCACCATCAGGCGTAGTTTGTGTAAAAAAGTTTTTGAAGTTTTGAAAAGACTTAGACCACTTGAATTACTTATTATATTTTATAAACATGAGAAGTTCCATGAGTAGAAAACCAGATTTTGTAACGGAGCGTACACGTGCCCGGTTAATGATTTTTGCAAGAAGTACTTGTCCGTAAGTATGTCTTTTATTTGATGACTGATTCTCAGCTTACAAATGCAAATGAAGTTGTATAGCATGGGATATAATGCAATATAAAAACAAAACCTTATAATAATCTCTTTGTCAAGTATCCCAAGAAGATTGTGTGCATTTCCTGCTTCCAAAGAATTAAGGAAACTATATTGTTATTGATACCGTGCTGGGTATTCATTAATATTTATCCATTAAACTGATGTTAAATATCGCTAGTCTGGCTTTAAATATAAAAAAAGTGTTCTCTTCCCATTGTGAGGAACACTGCATGTATACATTTTTATGGTATTGACAATAATTTGTCCTGGCTTGAGTAATATCTTTTTCTTGATTATAAATACCTGCAATCGCAATCTTCTAACGGCAAGACAATAACATTCAATGGGCCTGTAAAAATCTCAAAAGCGACCGTTAAACGATCGCACTGCCAATTGTGTATTCGCGGATTACTCACCGAGCAATCAGCTCCCATGGGGGTATACACAAACGGATGCCGGGTCATTACTTAATAGCTTTTTTGAAGCATCAAATACAGAGAAAACGCCGAAGTGATGCTTACTAAATCCCATTTTATTTAAATTGAGGTAAAGCCTCCCGGAAATGCTAAACACGAGGATATAGATCTGTTTACGATCTTTAACATAAGCATAACTTTTTCCCAATTTGAAATGCGGAAAGTGGGGTTATTTTGTCATTAAAAGTGTGCAATTTTCATAGTTTGGCAGAAGTCACCATGTATTTCAAATGGAGAAATATGTATATTTTCAATCGCTAATTTTGCACGAACGGGATAAGCCTCCCGTAAGAACCATAGATTTTCCGATTCCCTATAGTAATAGCAACTCGCTCACATTTTTGGGTCATGTTTGGAAATGCGGAAGTTAGCATAAAATACAATATAGATAGAGAAATGACAGCCTGTTTTCAAAGTCCCATAGCTCAGCACCAATAAGACATACAGCCATGACTCAAATATTGTGATAAGGGAAATTATTTCAAATAAATAAACCTGACATATGCGCATAATTTTCACTTGGTGATTTTAATTTGTGGAGACTGCGCATGATGACACCTCACTTCTGGCCATTTCTAATTTAACAGAAAGGAGTTCCAGGATCAGAGAGCGGCATCGTACATTGAACATGAAAGAGACCCAGCCCAGCTGGACGGCCATTCAAATCACAAAAGCTCAGCGGGCGTGAGCGCTGGCCAGTCAGTCCTGGCTTGTGGAACAGTGCCTCCTCCCGATTTATAGCTCCATGGTTGAGGGTATACTGGATTCCGACTGTCTGTCCGTCCGTGTGTCAGTGTATCCATCCATTCATCTGTCTTGAGTTGTGGCTTGGGTTTGCTTTTCGCATGCCATAACTCACTGCTATTTATCCAAACTTCTACACCCATAAAAACATGTTGGTCTAGACTCTTAAGGGGCTGTGGAGTTGTAGCACCGCTGGTGCATCATGTCTGATAGACTAGTGGCAGGGGTAATTCAGTGTTTTGAAGAGAGTGTTGTAATGATTTGTATTTATTTTTTCAACACAGGAAGCGGACATGAGTCTTAATTTTGAGGAACAAATTCTGGATGCTGCCAAGTCCATCGCTGCAGCCACAGCTGCTCTAGTGAAGTCAGCATCTGCAGCTCAGCGTGAACTCGTGGCTCAAGGGCGGGTAAGTGATTTAGTTAGATCATCATGAATAGGTTCCAGTCTTTGCGTGAACCCCAGCTTAATGTAGTCACATAGTTAATAATGTCATCATGATACAAGGGTAGAACATGTACACATAGCTGCAGCTTCAATAGGCATGCTAATATTGTACTGAGTTGTGCTCAGTTTTGCCACGATTCTAAGAAATGTTCTCAGATCTATCTAATCCTTCTAGATTCTAGAAACTTTAAAGAACTGAGTTGGCCTAATCTTTGTGACATGTGACCATTCAAATCATGAGAAAGAAAAAAGGAAAGCTGGTAATAAATAGTGATATGTACAGGGAGATAAGAACACATGCACAAGCAGCTTGAAAAACAATACATGTCTGGAAGGCATTTGAGAATAAGCGACATATTATCGAGTTGACAGGAAAACTTTGAATCCTAAGACTTAGAATAGCATGGTTAATTGATTACTTAGCATAATTATCTCTTCTTTCATCCCAACCTCTGTCGCATAGAGAAGGTCATCTGTTAGTTCTGTCCTTGATGTTTTGCCTACAATTGTTCACACCTGTACTGTTCTATAAGGCCAAGTGGAAAATTTTTTTGGTTTCCCATTATGGCTGGATAATTTACTAGGGTAGATAGGTAGGGGTTTTTTTGGCAATTTTTTGTTGTTGTTGTTAACAGATTGAAGACCATGCTCACTTGGACTTGGCTCATGGAAATGGATGTCCATAACTTTAAGTTACTAGTTCGTTCTCTGTATCTGCAAATGAACAGGACATGAAATGGCAATCAACTGTATTCAGAGATGTTTTGCGACAACTTTTTCTCAAACTACACAACAGCAACAACGCCATGTTGTGCATGGAGGGCTCTTCTCAAGTGACGATAGCTCTGAACACTATTTTCTGGTAGTGAGTGTCTCCCTTGGTTGACATGGTAAAAAAAAAAAATAGAATCAGCACCAAATAGCTTCATGTAGGGACTGTCTGGTAACGGGAAACCAAAGGTTTTTTCCACTAGGCCTAACTTGAGCTGGACTGTTCACCCTCTGTTACATAGATTAGAGAAGGTTATTTGTTAGTTGATGCCTGTTACCTGTGCATAGCTGTACTATTCTATAACTAGAGCTGGACTGTCCACCCTCTGTTACATAGATTAGAGAAGGTTATTTGTTAGTTGATGTTACACCTGTGCATAGCTGTACTATTCTATAACTAGAGCTGGACTGTTCACCCTCTGTTACATAGATTAGAGAAGGTTATTTGTTAGTTGATGTTACACCTGTGCATAGCTGTACTATTCTATAACTAGAGCTGGACTGTTCACCCTCTGTTACATAGATTAGAGAAGGTTATTTGTTAGTTGATGTTACACCTGTGCATAGCTGTACTATTCTATAACTAGAGCTGGACTGTTCACCCTCTGTTACATAGATTAGAGAAGGTTATTTGTTAGTTGATGTTACATCTGTGCATAGCTGTACTATTCTATAACTAGAGCTGGACTGTTCACCCTCTGTTACATAGATGTTGTAGAAGGTCATCTGTTGGTGTTGCAGCTGTCCATACCTTTACTGTTTTATAAATTGAGCTGTACTGTTCACCCTTTGTTACATAGATATTAGAGACGGTCATGTCCATACCTGTACTGTTTTATAACTTGAGAAATGATTGAGATCTAAGGGTGCAGTCCACAGTAGACCCCTCGTTGCTGGAAATAGACCCTTGGTATAGCCCTTCCGTCTTTCTGAGATGCCAAACCATCCAGAAAACCCATATAAAAGTATATATTTTCTTCATGGGAATGCTCATACCATTAATTCAGCATACAAGCCAGTTATGCAAATTCAACCCGGGATAAAGTTTCTTCCCCCGGAACGTACTCCATATTTTCTGGGAAATCTATTAAAATGATCAAAAATACGCCATATTTCGTCCATTTCCTGGAAAAATCTTGACAATCGACTTCAATAAGATTTCGTCTCAGTGTTCCCTGTCTCGAGGCGAGATAAAAAAGCTATTCAAAATATGGGGTCGACCAGGCCGTTTTTTGGTCACATATTCCATATGTAACATAACCCTATTTTTAAACACCTGAAAAACGTACGAAACTGAGGCTGACGAAGGTTGACTTCGCGGCCCGACTCGCCATGTAGCTCAACATAGCCACCCATCCGCATATGTCATTTTGAAGGAATGGTAGTACCCAGAAGCTTGGTACTATAAATACTGGTTACCAAAAAGGGAAGGATAATTATCATGTGGTCATCACACTTGCCATATAAGGGTTTTTTCGTTGGATATCCGTTCCTCCCCTTTCCCCCTACCCCATCTTTGTTTTGGTGTGTTTTATCATCTGAAGTCGACATTTGGAGATAAAACCTCAAATATTATCGTAATAGCCATGACGATGGGTTCGCAGCAATTGTCCGAACTATAATCTCACTTTCTAGCGTCTAAACCATATCAGATAGGCACGGAATATGTAAAAATAACTGGAATTATGGTCAAATTGATGTTAAATTTGTAGTTTCCTCCGTCTGGTAAATATAGAAAATTCTCTCAGAATCTTCAAAAATAATGGCTAAGACGCAAATAACTGTTACCTATTCAGAGTATTTAATATTGTCGGTGAGTTTTACGTTGGGGAAATATCATGTTGAGTAATCAAATTGGTGTTGGTGTCCGAGATAATGTAGTTTAGATGCCATAGTCGCCCCCGTCCAAGGGGAGGTAAATCTGTATAGTCCTGCTTGGCAACATATGTTATCGGCGTAATTGTTCTAGGTTTCACTTCAAAATTTCTAAATATTCTGCCCGACATTCGAAAAATGGTATAAACATGGTTCGCACACTACCTTGAAAAGCTTGAATTGCCTTGAAAATGACAATTTAAAATTCAAGGCCTTGAAATGCCTTGAAAAATGGGAAATCGGGCCATATACCTTGAAAAGGCCTTGAAAATGCGAATTATTAGCATGTTGTTGTCAATTCTGTAAAGTTGAGAGTTGTGAATGAATGTTGTATCGTCCTTTGTCATCCGTTAGCAAAAATAAGCCCCGATTATGACCGTAAGATTATTTTCTCAAATGGTTGTCACACTGTGTAAAGGGAGACTATCCACGGTATACAGGTTCTCCTTGGAAATCAGAAACCTCACTTGATGTATGCTCTCGTAAGTGAGCGGAGGGTTCCCGACTGTATGAATCTCGGTCACCGCATCTGCGCAATGAATATGTATAATGTCACCTGATCACGTGGGCCCGCTACATCGCGAACCCTCAGATTTCCATTGAGTTTTCATGCCGAATGAATATTTTTCGGGTTTCCGACAGGTCCAGCAGAACGAAGTGGTTTTTGGCGGCTTTTGAAAATCGTTTCGTTTTTGACATTGAACATCATCTGCTAAATAGAAATGTGGAAATGGTGTGCCTTTTCAATCCAAATTGGCTAAAGGATGACAAGTATAAGGACTGGCTTTGCCAGCATGCAGATAAACGCAAAGCTGTGTGGTGTGTGTAAGAAAGATATTGACGTCGGCAAAATGGGCGAGTCAGTTTTGACTTACCACATGCGTGGCAAAACACTTATCGGCGGTATGGAAAATTTAAGACGGATCATGAGGACCAGTAGCCCAATTACGGACTGCAAGGCTCAGAGAACGCCACATGGGTGACGGTGTGTGAATAAATAGGCTATCCACAAGACATCACGAACATTTTAATGTGACAGAAACATCAGACTATCACACATCTTTAACATAAGTGTCATATTTTGACATTTAATAGGCAGCGTATCGTCAATGCATGACAATGTTAAGTATGAACAATAATATCTCAGCAAGACTTTAGTAAAAGTCTATGTATCATTGGATACTGGTTGTGAAAAAAGGTAAGAAAACTCAGAAAATTTGTATGTATTCCTTTATTACATAAAAAGTGTATACCTTGAAAACAGGAATTATTACCTTGAAAAGGCCTTGAAAAGACCTTGAAAACTGGAGCCTCCAAGGTGTACGAACCCTGTATAAAAGTGAACAATTTGAGCGAAAATGACAAGGGAAATGGCTTAGTACAAGTCAGCAGAGTGTATCATACGTCAGAGTATATTTTTACTGTATATAAGGTATTGCATATAGGGTGCAGTCCACAGTAGACCCCTCGTTGCTGGAAATAGACCCTTGATGCCAAACCATCCAGAAAACCCATATAAAAGTATATATTTTCTTCATGGGAATGCTCATACCATTAATTCAGCATACAAGCCAGTTATGCAATTCAACCCGGGATAAATTTTTTTCCCCCGGAACGTACTCCATTTTTTCTGGGAAATCTATTAAAATGACCAAAAATACGCCATATTTCGTCCATTTCCTGGAAAAATCTTGATAATCGATTTCAATAAGATTTCGTCTCAGTGTTCCCCGTCTCGAGGCGAGATAAAAAAGCTACGGTAATTTCCCTATTAATTCGCGATGTAGTGATGAAACTCACCACTCCAAAAATTGGCTACTTTCGAATTATTTGTTGAGCTAATTCCAGAAAAACGCGAGTGTTCGAATTAAATGTCGCGCCGACTTTCACCTGTTCACGGAAGCTCCAAAATGGTGGACCGCTTTGCCGGGGTCGTAGTGATCGTATTTATTATCGTGTATTAACTTTGATATCTCATCATAGTTTCCATAAAAGGCAGTGTATGATGTCAGAAAATCTCCTCTACCCTGATAAAGGCGTCTAATTTTATTTGAGGAAGTCAAGCATATTGATCGAGTGACAAGTTCAGCAGACAGTTCAGCAAGATCATGCAGATTTTTAAGCTGACGTCCGTAAATTCGCGTCCGTAATAACATCGTAAAAGTAGGCCAAAACATTGAACGTATTCCTTCCTTTTTGTTCAGTATTAGCGATGATCTATATTATGAAACCTAACTGACATGGAATTGAAAGAATATTCTGGAAATATAAAACTATACACGTAACACATATTAGAGTATTTCAGTGCTCACAAAACCCGGTCGACAATGGCGACCAAAAAATGACAACTGGCGACTGAATTTTTCAGTCACTCGCCAATGTGTGTATTAAAAAATAGAGTAACTCGCCAAAGTGGAGAGTGAATTTTTGATTAATGAAGTGTTTAGTTTATCAGGCAGCGAAATCCAATCAGGCCTAAAATATACAGGAAATAATGACAGAGAATAATGCCGATGATACAGACATGGGGAAGCTTAGTCTATTTATAGCGCGGGCGGGCGTGATGTGCGGGCGTGACACAATATGAATAAGATCACGTGCACGCCCTAGAAAAGTTAATCCACGACCCGCTGACTGTTCTCAGCCAATGAAATCATCGTAGTAAAATTAACGTAAACAAATTCCATGAAACAAACTTGGTGGGAATTTGCAAGTTCAAGGTCAAGACTCCAAATGGTCCGTCAATGCGATGGTATACCTGAAGCACGACGTGTGTGTTTTGACTTTAGTGTCGCTTCTAAAACAATTGTAGTCAAGTAAAACCAGCTCAGTAAATTTAAATGTTGAAAGACACACGTCATGTGGTAAAAGTTTGCAGAGAAGAGTTTGAAACTTTTGCTTCACCTGACCGACTTTTCATTCAAGCCATTTCGGATTTTTTACCGTATATATTTTTCCCCGACTGCGGCGAAACGCGATCAAGTTAGGATAAAATTACAGGACTGCGGAGTTAATTGAATCAATTTTTTTCCTTATAGACTGTAAGTAATAGTAATTCAGTCTGATTATATTGTACCATTCCCTGTTGTTTCTCTGCGTTTACAAATAATAGCATACGGCGATATACTATACGAGATTCTAGTAACATATTCACTTTACTTTCATCGGCACGAACTCCGTGGCGAAAACGGGAGTGTTTGAATTTATTGTTTCACGGGTATATTGAAAATGCTCCCGTTTTCGTTTTATTAGGATGGACAAAATCACGACAGGGGAAAAATCGGCCGTTTTCGAATTAAATTTGGAAGGTGAATTAATAGGGAAATTACCGTATTCAAGATATGGGGTCGACCAGGCCGTTTTTTGTCACATATTCCATATGTAACATAACCCTATTTTTAAACACCTGAAAAACGTACGAAACTGAGGCTGACGAAGGTTGACTTCGCAGCCCGACTCGCCATGTAACTCAACATAGCCACCCATCCGCATATGTCATTTTGAAGGAATGGTAGTACCCAGAAGCTTGGTACTATAAATACTGGTTACCAAAAAGGGAAGGATAATTATCATGTGGTCAAACCCGGGCGCTCTGCTGTATTAAAATTTTTGAGGGGGACCAATAATCCGAAACTAGTCTATGGACTACTCCCTAATTTTGTCCATAATAAACTGATCATGTGACATCTTTGTGCTTACTCTCTGTAAATGTTTCTGATTGGTCAATATCACAGATCCATGATTAAACTTTCTCTAGAACGGTGTTCAGTTGTGGTATGTCTGAGAGAGCTGAATGAAAAAAGGAAATATAACAGAAATGAATCATTTTACCTAGCCTAATAGAGAGCTGAATTATAAAACAAACCATTGAGAAATTCAAACCAAATTGGAGGAAAGAAATTATTAGAGAATTGAACTATTAGAGAGATGAATTCTTAGAGAAATGAATTCTTAGAGAAATGAATTCTTAGAGAGATGAATTCTTAGAGAGATGAATTCTTAGAGAAATGAATTCTTAGAGAAATGAATTATTAGAGAGATGAATTCTTAGAGAAATGAATTCTTAGAGAGATGAATTCTTAGAGAGATGAATTCTTAGAGAAATGAATTCTTAGAGAAATGAATTATTAGAGAGATGAATTCTTAGAGAGATGAATTCTTAGAGAGATGAATTCTTAGAGAAATGAATTCTTAGAGAAATGAATTATTAGAGAGATGAATTCTTAGAGAAATGAATTCTTAGAGAAATGAATTATTAGAGAGATGAATTCTTAGAGAAATGAATTCTTAGAGAAATGAATTCTTAGAGAGATGAATTCTTAGAGAGATGAATTCTTAGAGAAATGAATTCTTAGAGAATTGAACTATTAGAGAGATGAATTCTTAGAGAAATGAATTCTTAGAGAAATGAATTCTTAGAGAGATGAATTCTTAGAGAAATGAATTCTTAGAGAAATGAATTATTAGAGAGATGAATTCTTAGAGAAATGAATTCTTAGAGAAATGAATTCTTAGAGAGATGAATTCTTAGAGAAATGAATTCTTAGAGAAATGAATTCTTAGAGAAATGAATTTTAATTAATGATTTTATTTATATATGTCTGGCTTATATTTGAGACACAGAAATATGATACATGCTGTGGAAATACTTCAAATTTAAAACCTTGAAAGATAATTGCCATGAATATTAAGGCATTGCAGAGGTCATTACCATACCGTAATGATGGATTTTGGCTATCCCTGCTCTCACATTGCTGCCTTCCATTGTTTTGTGCTGCTGCTGTTTGCTTTGATGCCTTGTAGGTTGTTTCCGCTGAGGTTGTGTCCGTGTGTTGTAGTGTTTTGCATTGTTTCTACGTTTCAGATCGGCGGCTCTTACCACAAAGGGGATATGGACGAGGATGGTCAATGGTCACAAGGTCTCATCTCCGCTGTAAGTCCCCACTCCAATCTCCACATACTCCACACATTCTAGTTCCATCATTTCTCCATACAAACTAACTCCATCATTTCTCCACAAATACAGTTCCATCATTTCTCCACACA
>JAVTVY010040231.1:0-18200 GCA_036873755.1 Hanleya hanleyi
AAATACAACTGCTCTTTTTTAAATGACGTAGGCAAGTAATCTCTCAAGAAACACAAGCCCTATTTGACGTTCAAAAAAAAATCAGCAACTTTTCTTTACCCATAGACCTGGAATTAAATTTATTCCAGCAAACGATTCAACCCATGCTGTCGTATGGTTGTGAACTCTGGGGTTTTGAGAAACTTGAAAGTCGATACTGTGTAACATTGGTTTTAATTATGTATGGAACAACCACAATGTGAATATTATGACATTTTTTTTTTAACTCTTAGAGCAAACACGGAAAGACCAGTTCATGCAGAAATTGTACAGCAGCGTATAAAATTTCCGAAAAGGGGTCTTCTGCAGAATTATAAAACAGAGTTTAATAAAGCTTGAAAAATATTTAATAACTAAATTAAAGAAAGAGATGAGCTCTCTAAATTTAGGTTTCCCATGAAAACAGGAAGATGGAAAACAACTGATAAAACTGATAGATATTGTACGGCATGTCAAACAGGTGAAATAGGGGACGAGTTCCATTTGTTGACTCCTGACCAACGTTGACAACATTAAGAAAGCTGTGTATCACCAGGCATGTGCACATCAGACCAAATGTAATGAAACTTAGAGATCTGTTCCAAACATATAAAATATGTATTTTAGTTAGGCCAAGTAAAGTTATGAGAAGGTGCATGTATGCTATTGTGTACTTAATTAAATATACGATTTAATTATACCTCATGTAAATTCGTAATGCTTTCATTGGTTGAGAGCCTGTCACGTGTCATTCTAAAAATCGTGTTCAGTGATGATTTAGTCATATCTTGCCTTACCGTTGAATAAATGTCATGTACCACGGCAGAGCGTTGAACAAGACATTTGTTCCACGGCGACATCTGCTGGTCCAGCCAAGCGTTTCAAAATTATGACCGATACAGAACTAGAATCAGTGTTACCTACCGTACGCACTAAAAGTAAAACATTCGGTATAATAAAACAACTATTGCATGTTATAGAGTGGGACGTCACGACTTGTCAGCCACTCTATAACATGCAATAATTGTATAATGTCCTGATAGAAACCATCGTAATTTCATGGCAAAATATCCTCTTCAAATTATATGTTTGTGTCGTTTGTTTCCTTACTCTATTTTACTTTACTTTTATGTCAATATTCGTGAACGTCAATGCATATTTTGCTACGCTTTCGTTAATATTGTGTAATAACCACCAAGGAAATTAGTAATACTCCAATAATTGCAAAAAATGTAAAATATGTATTTATGTCTACTCTTCTATGTATATATTTTGTACCCCTCCTACCACCTTGGTGGTTTTAGAGTGTAATAGAAAACTTTAGCAAAAAAATAATCAATATTATTTCCCGGTATGAACCTAATGACAGGAATAGATCACCAAATCTGTATATGGACAATATACTAAACCTCATTCATTTATCTACTTTTTGCTCTGATTTTGTTTATTTTTGTTTTGTCTTGTTTTAAATACAGTACTTGTAAACATAATAACTGAACTACTGCATTATGCCATGTAAATAAAGCATTGTGTCAATGGAACGCGACATCCGTATAGGAAATGGCATTTAAGCTACAGTTTGAAACAAACCAACAAGGACCTAGATTCCATGCTCAGTCTTTCCTGCTTCGTCTTTCTACTAACTACACCAAAGTTTACATATATAAACATATTCCACTGCTGCTCTACTATGCATGGTTGAACTCTTGCAATTTCCCATAAACCCTTCAAAGTATTTTACAGTATCTTGCAATGTCTCGCACCACATTGCAGCCAGTCTAACAAACCACTAGTGTCATTACATCATTTTCACTTATCTGGTTCAAAATAACTCAAGTGTTAAATTTCTGCGGCCCTGGTTTGGTCTTTTCTTTGCTAACATTCAGGACGTGCTGACAAAGTCCATGATAGTCAACCTATTGTCGTGGTCATCGATTTTTTTTAACTGTCGTGACGAGTTGAAACGATTTATATTGAGGGGATCGATTTACTGTTCTCTGTGACCATTTGGCGGCACAACTCCATCACAAGTTCCGTCAGTTTTTAATTATCAGTCCAAGTGTGTATTCTTGGGTTCTACATTACACGATCGTAAATACACACAAACAGCAAAAAAACTAGACTTTGTCTTAATAAAGTCATTAACTACGCCTAGGTCATCTGTATCACAATGCCACCACATAAACGGAACATTACAAAGATGGTGGAAAACGACGCCGGCTCACTGACAAACAGCCATATGACTCCACAGATATATATACTGACTGCAAATTTCTAAAAATATCACGTTAGACCGCGGTTCGCAGTTCGCAGTGCGTTATTCGACGGGACCAGTCATTCAGCGACTCATAACAGCGCTCCTAGCAGCGCCCTCTGGCGTCAGATTTGGGATATGAATATGTGAAGATATAGAGCATAACATTCTCTCTTGCCATGCAGAGTTTGGAGTTCAAAGTACTCATAATACAAAAATTACAGATTTCCATATCTGAAGAAATAATTGCTGATCCCCTCGAATAACGAACTGCGAACCGCGGTCTAACTTTATGGGCGTAAAATATCACAGGAATCATAAGTGATCCCATTGATGATTTGTATCTCAGCCACACTTTTATTGAGGGTGTTCATGTGATCATCTTGAATGACATGTCCACATGGACCATGGCACCGGCTTGAGTGGTATTAGATACACTATTTCAGAGCGATGATGTAATAGCCTTATCTGTTGGTAAATGATGAACAATGTGACCGCCAGATGGAATAAGCGAGGTCCAAACGAGGGAGTATTTATAGAATGCCAGGTCGTATTCAAGTTTGCGAATGATCTTGACCTTGCATCACCGAGCATACACTTTATACCGGATGTGTTTGGCTATCCCTCTTTAGTACCCGGCAGATCTCGTGCGTGTCAGTTCGGAATTGTTGTCTTATAACAAATTCGCGGGTCCCTTGAATAAATTTGGCAGACTTTGTCATGCCTGTATAAACTATACAGTTCACTCAAAGCAATACTTCTTTCGTTCGAGGAAAAATGATTCACCGAACCCAGCCAGGAAAAGCGATGCACCATCACCTTTTCTGTTGATGGTATCTGAAAGTCAGCACAATTTGTGATGACGAACGTCCATTGCCCAAAGAATGTCCATCGCCAACTAAAGGTGGCCGTAGAGTATGGCAATGGCTCTAACTCATCACATTTGGTAGTGATTGTGTCATTGTCTTTAGTTGGCGACATTCGGAGCGTTTTTGGCTGTGAGTAGCCTAGTATTTCACACGCCCTGGGTGGTGGTACTACACACAATTGCGCATAACCGGGGACTAGGATCAGTATTTTTGTCAGATCTCCATAGTGCTCTATTCAACATAAAATGGTGTTTGTGATACATTTGTAGAAAACTATCCATTCACCAACCAGATAGACTCTGGCATGCAACACAGCTGAATGCTTACAGAATGGTCATGTGGTTGATGTCATATCATTTACAAAAATATTTTGTAAATATATATATAACCCGATATAAATAGGGCCTATAAATGACGTTAATTTATATATATATATACATATAAATACTTTTTGAAAATAAAAATAAATGTATAAATTTGATGTAAATATAAAGTACACGCACAAAATATATAGTGTACATGTAAACCGAATATGCCCAAAGGAAGCTGCGCAAACGATGTTGCGCGAGTAATACTGGTTAATCAAAAATTGCAACTGGGTTCTGATGCGAAACTATGACAACGGTGAATACACACGTATTGAAGATCAATTAGCGATTAGCACGCAGGGGTAAAACGGCTTCGACTGATTCCTTAGTTAGTTGCTTCGAGGCAGTGCAAAAGTGAAAAAAGATCAATCTAGTGTTTACAATATTGTATTTTATTCAAATTGAGGCTTCCGGTCCCTAAACTGTTAAAGACTGATAGGCTATGTACTTTTTTATTTGATCTTGAACTCAAGCACAAAATGTGTCATTTTTAAAATGCAGAAATTCCATTAATTTGGCAGTGAAAATGATGTATTTTCAGTTTGTGGCAAAATTAACTATATATTTTGTATTTTGAATGGTTTTTTTTTTTAGATTTTTCAATCGTCGATTTTGTTAGCTAGTGCAACCGGTTCCTCATGAGCCATTAGTTTCCACATTCGCTGTAATTATACCAACTTCCCTGCAATTTTTTGTCTTGTTTGGAAATGCGGAAATTATCGAAAACGATAATATATACAAAACATCAATATAATTCCAAAGTCCTATAACTAAGCTATGAATATTCAGTATGATTTCAAATTGCCTAATATTTGTGTTGCGCATAATTAGTAAGTCGTTATTTTTGCGTAGAACTACTGCGCATGTTTTATTTCAACTTCTGTTGATCTTTATGCGGCAAATAGCAACCAGCGACTTGGCCGGCGGAATCGTACATTGAACACCAAAGGGACAGGCCGTGATATTGGCTGCAGGCTAGGATACCTTATGGTGATTCATAAGCAGATGTATTTATATCCGTATTTATATCTAATTGATGAGACAACTCTAAAGTACGATTGTAAATGATAACAGTAATTGTTGAAAATTGGATTAGGCCTTTATTAAATCATTATGGCAGTGAACTTCAGGTACGTATATATACGTGATCATATTGTTTGATTCGCCACATGTGTGACATGCGAGTGGCTTTCACCGCTGTCATAGTGTCCCAGTTGCAGTTTTTGATTAACCAGTATTACTCGCGCAACATCGTTTGCGCAGCTTCCTTTGGGCATATCCGGTTTACATGTACACTATATATTTTGTGCGTGCACTTTATATTTACGTCAAATTTATACATTTATTTTTATTTTCAAAAAATATTTAAATATATTTTAAAAAAATTAACTTTATATATAGGCCCTATATATTTCGTTTTATATATATTTACAAAATAATTTTGTAAATATATATATATTTTAAACTAAACTATATTTGCCAAAAGTCACTTTATATTTTGGTTTTAACTATATATTTGTGTTTGACAATATACAAACGGCGACTTTATATTTTGGTTTAGCCTCTATATATTTGTGTCTGACAATATTGTCACAAACGGCGACTTTATATTTTGGTTTTACCTCTATATATTTGTCGTTGACAATATTGTCACAAACGGCGCCTCATAGTCCAGTATAATAACGAATTAAGCATGTTTTGTGCCTCTCAGAAAGATAGAGAGATTTGAATGTGTAACAATATAAATAAGTAAATCTATTCGGATTCCAACACCATTGGTGTGGCCAAACCTGTAACACACGATCATATAAGAGTACAAATATACAGGACATACGCCCTATCTCTGCAACTTTGAAAACTACGGATTTGGTACAAACAGGAAGTTCACGAAAAGCTGCGCAGTTGCAAAAAATTGAAATGGCGATAGGGTCTATATAAATGATTTGTGATCTGAATAGGTACTGGGCTGAAATTTGGGAATTTTGTAAACATATGGTGTGTGAGTACCATATCCCGTTGTTGGGAATAAACATGTTCAACGTTTTTGGCATTTCATGGGGTGTTTAACAAAGTACTCAAAGGTGTATATAATATGTTAATCAATATAGGATACTTACATCGGCAGTATGTATAAGCAGATAAACGTTTCCAATAAGTCGTGAGTATTCTATACCCAGGTTTGCACATACATACATTCTCTGTCCCCGAGAAGTCACATTTTGAGCTATCTTCATCGCATGAGTTTCTGCCCCCACATCGTATGACTACAATAGAATAGGAATTTTATATAAACCTTTGATGAATCTGCTTCTGCTAACCTGTCACCCTGGTCCACGTATAAAAAAAATCAGATACCAGGATACTGATCTGTTTCCAGTTAAATGAAATGACAAAAGAAATAAAGCCCTCTTCAAAAGTTAACAAACGTTCTATAATTATTTGTTCATAACTCCATGACTCGCAATAGCAGAAGCAATACTCATAGGGTCAAATTTACACAT
Source organism: Hanleya hanleyi (assembly GCA_036873755.1). Lineage (NCBI taxonomy): Eukaryota > Metazoa > Mollusca > Polyplacophora > Lepidopleurida > Hanleyidae > Hanleya > Hanleya hanleyi. The sequence goes on from JAVTVY010040231.1 coordinate 6,011, forward strand.
TGGCAATTATCTTTAGACATAATGAAGATAATAATAATAATAGACTGATAACTTACACGTGCACCTCGTGCAGGAGAAGAAAACAGTCGCCAATAATATTCCACGTAAATTCATCTCTGAATTTGACATCCGCTATTGTATTGAGAGAATGAGACACACAATAAATGGCTGTTCTCACTATATTTGTATACATACTAGTAACCGAACAAGCCAGTATTAAGGTTAAATGACTACATCTCTTCATCAAGGAAGTTAACATAAGGATATATGGGCAATAGATAATTTATCTGGAAAGTACAGTCATGTTTATACCACGAATATAAGTATCCGAGCTCCCTACGCAAATCCCTGTGTTTTGATATATGATAATTATTGTACCAAAATCTCTTTGTTTTGAGAAAATAGGGTAAAACATACTGTCCCAATACATGTTATAAGCTCAGCAGATTCGATTCCCTCTGTACATAACAAGAATGAATATAAAATGACGCTCCTTAGTCGGAATGATTAATTTGATAACCAATTAAGTATAGAAAACCAGCTGTTACTCTGCTGCATCTCGAACATGAACACCATAATTGCAACGGTAAAGTATAAGAAAGACAACAAAGAGTGTTATAACCTATTTACAGTCGTTAGAATGGCGAAGTGTGAAATGAAAAATACACACGAATATGCAGAATCTCTCTTAACTTGAAGGTTAAAAGGACCAAATCACCGATTCATCTTGTCGGGCAATATACGTACTGCTAACTATGCGATTGGTTGATATTCAGATAAAATGCTGGTAGCTGAAAATCGATAAATGAATGCACCATATTGTCTGTTAATTTCCCGTAATCCTTCACGTTTTTAACGCGCAGTGGCAATATTGACGGCCATCGGAATTCCAACAGTGTCTTCATCTCGGAAGTAAAGAAATTGGGGATCTTCGTTAAGCCTTGTTTCTGCGAAACTTGGATCTGTTCACACAGTGTTTTTAAACAATCTGGGTCATCACCGTCCATGTTCGGGAATTGTTCTGATTTCATTAAAGTGGGTTTCTTTTAATGATCTGTGTCATTTAGCATTATGAGAATAGGGAAAATAAAGACTTCCTTTTAACCCTATCTGGTCTTGTTTTTTTGGGACGTGTCCTGGCCTGGGGCAGGGGACCGAAAAGGCCCCTCCTAATTATTGTTCTTAACCCTTCAGCTAGAGGTCTGAAACTTACCACACCATACCCTTGAGTCAAGCTCTACGAGAAAATGTAAAAAAATCCAAGATGGCCGCTTCGATGATGTCACAGTGACGTCATTTAGAAAACGGCGTTTTTTGGTCGATTTTTCGGTCAGATTTTTCGATTTTGTTATTTATGCAATTTCTCCGCAAAAACTACATGATAAATTAATAAATATTACTGTGATGTGAAATAAAATAGTTTTTGCCCATTTTTTATCCCTGAAAAGCAGAAATTTTGAAGAAAGATGACGAAAAAAATCACTTTTTGGTAACCCACGTGGTCGCCATCTTGAATTTACCCATGATCCTCTGCTCGGGGGGTCATGCAAATAGGCTCAAAATGACCCCAATATGATAAACTATAAAGTCACGGAGCCTCTCCACTGTTTGTCGTTCCGCAGATAGCGCAGAAAGTTTGGTAAGGGGGGCCATTTTGGTCCAATGCCCCCCTCCCAGGTCAGGTAGGGTTAATCTGAACTAAGGCAAACTGAAGAACAATGAAGAACATGCATTGGTGATCTCTCAAGCCAAAAGCTAAACGAAATAAAACAAGTTGCACGAGGGCAGCAACTTGCACAGTGTCCCTCATTAATGGTTTTCAAAATATGATTTACATTTACACACTTCCGCCTTGCAAAACCAGTTTGCCTCACGGTCATGCAAACTGCAGAACTTAGCTAACGTTTGTGCAGATTTGGGTTTGCAAAAATTCAATTCCACTGCACAAATAGTTGTTTCAAGAAAAGATTCTGACAGTGTTGTGGCATATGAGTAGAACATTAAAAGCCGGTTCGAGAACATGGAAGCCATGGAAGCCGATGACGTCATAAGTAGGTCACTATTACGCCATAAAAAAATAATTAAAAAAATCAGGATGACGTCATAAATAGGTCACGATGACATCATAAATAGGTCGAGGTGACGTCATAAATAGTATTCTGATATATATAGAACGAAGAATTTCGGATAGTTGTGCAATACCAGTCAGTTCGGAGATTCCCCTGTGCGATGTCCCATAGCGTCACAGCCATCGGTCTCCCACCAACAATCCCGAGATAGTCTTGCACTATGTTGTGCAATAGAACGAAGAATTTCGACTAATTGTGCAATACTATTCAATATATAACTATTTTTCCCCGTGAACATCTCAAATTTATGCTGAATCAAAGAAATATAGAGCATGACATTCTCTCGTACTGTACACATTTGCGAGTTCAGCGTATTTACATGTTTTTTTTCTGCTTATCTGAAGAAATAATGTCTGGATCCCCTCGAATAACTTTAGGGACGTCTCATAGCGGTAATTAATAACCTATTTCCTACCATTACTCTAGGGAACGCAGATGTAGTTGTGATTTTCATCGTAGGTAATTCATGTTAGTGAAAGAACATGTAGGTCAAATGTATATAAAATAAAACGCAGTGACGGGTCTTTCAAATTGATTCATTCATTCTCAGAATCCAATCGTTCTTTAATCTAGAAGTGCGGTCATTACGCCCATTTTTTGAATAGCTCCAAAAATCCGTTTGGCATGAAAAACAAGATACATATGTAACATGTGTAATGTAAGGGAAACAATATAATAGAAGAGATATTCTGCCCGTATATACCAATAAAAGTAGCTTACTGGTATCCTGCTTTAGTTCAATCATACGTCGTTCAGAATTCATCTAAAAATCCTTCTGGCACTATGTTGTGCAATATAGCTGATTTCATTATCATCTAAGATGTATAGAACAAAGAATATTGACTAACTGTGCAATACTATTTAATATATAAGTATGGTGGTTTGCGAGTGAGTGTCCGTTCCAATTAATCAGGTAAGTAAATATATCGAAGTTTTACTGATTTCTTTGTTGATACTGTTGGATGCGGTATTATGCTGCATAAAATGCGTAAATTCCTTTGTTATGCCCCTAGATCGTCCAAATTTTGTTTTTGACTGCCGATTTTTGTCGAATTTTCTATAAATTAGCGATGGCGATATATCAGGAACTAAGACAGATAGGGACTCGCGGCTTGTGGCGTCGTATTTATCTCGTATAGATGTACAATAAAGATGCCATACAATTTTATCGCGCAACAGTAACTTTCGCTGCAATTAGGCGATAATTAGTGCCAAGTGACTCGGCGATTTCTCGAGAAATAAGCGATATCCGAGCACGCGATTTGTGGCGTTGTATTCCTTTTGTCGAAGTCTATCGTAAAGGCCCTATACGAATTTATCGTATCTCGGTAACTTTCGCCGCTATTCGGCGACGAAGTATGCTATGTTTGCTTACTTATCCGGATATGGCTTCTATAGACTGATGTCCGCGTCGATGACGTCACCAATCTATTTATAGAATTTTAGAATATACAGGATAAGAATGTTGAGTGCGACAAGGCGAAAAATAGGTCAACCGGGACTACAGAAGTGAAGCATACAGCTTGCATTTATATTTTGTGGATAAATAAATAATGTTATTGTATATCATAGCGTTGTCTTTTTATGTACTCTTTTACGGGGAGGGAGAGAAGGAGGAGGAGGAGGAAGAGATGGAGGAGGAATTATATGACTAGTATAAAATAGAGACAAAGCAATGCGAAGATTATAAAATAATCGCTCTATTCATCAACTCATAGGACTGCTTTGCAAATAATGAGAGAAAGCTGCTTATATAAAACACTTCTCCATTGTTGTGGGTATCATTTCGACATCTAGCCTTCCATTCAATGTTTATCTACAAATATTTCTACTGGCGTCTTTATTCGGAATCGGTGTTTTCCGAGTCCTCGCTGTCACTCAAAGTCGATTGAAGAAGATAATTTCCAGTCTCCATCTGCGTCTCCGTAAAGCTTTGAAATGCCACATGCAAGGTCAGCAGATTCTGGGCACGGGTAGATGAGTTGGTATTATCTTCAGGTCCTATCTGTTTCTCATGCAGTCGAAGACATACCCAGGTCAACAACTGGATGTCATCTAAGAGCGTGATACGATGATAACGCATGTGTTGGTACTGAAAGGCCTCATTGGTCCCACCTTGGGCTGTATCGATAATAGCATTGAGTTAAACGTTAGTTCTACCTCATTGTGAGGTTCAAAGTTTACATCAGCCAGCGTGGACTCCGTAGTGTTCATGGTGAAATAAAGAAGATGGTGCCGTAGTGTTCATGGTGAAATAAAGAAGATGGTGCCGTGTGGCCTAACGTTATAGTTTCGTAGACGGGCTACTATTGGCTATAGCACCATAAAACGCGTCTTCAACCATTCAACGCTGAGGAACCCTTCTTCTAAAAATTTCATCACTCATGACGGGAACGCAGTAACACCATGTAAAGTAGTTTCCTATAGACCATTAACTATGTTAGCTCCGGTGTAGCCTTGTTCTATACTACGTGAGAACAGGACTACGGTGGTAAACCATTCACCAGATGTAGTTGTTGGAAAAGTGGGGAACGGGCAATATTTTGCCGAACCCATTGACCATAATCAATAAAAATAATTCTATTCTCGAGCTATTCGTGATAGGCTACAAAAGATGTCAGGTCGACCTATACAGTTAATTATAACGTCATCTAGACCTTGAAATCACCTATTCACGGTACACAGTTACAAATGTCATCTCGACGTATACGTTTGAAGTTAAATAAAACGTCATCTCAACCCACAAACGACATGTCGACCCAATAACCTTGTTACACATGGTCATCTCAACCTTACTTATAAGGTCATGCTGACCTAGTTATAACGACATGCTAGCCTACTTATGGTGACCTACTTATGACGACATGTTGACCTATTTATGACGCCATAGTGACCTACTTGTGACGTCATGCTAACCTACTTATGACGACCTAGTGACCTATTTATAACGTTTTTAAAAAATTTTCGTCTTATTTTATTTGTTTTTTCACGTCATAATGACCTACTGACCTAGTGCGGAGCTCGGAAGTGACATCGTCGTACGAATGCGTACATACCTGTGGCGCACATTGTATCCTCTCTATCGTTCACAATCACTGTCCACATTGTCCACCGCATGTTCGAAGGCGGTCCATAGATCGGGGTTAAGAGAGAAATGCATCATGGATGCATTCATACAACTCAACCGTTCAAAGAAGGGACCTTGGCGCACGTACACATCGTCGCACAAATGAATGAAGTTACCGTTCAGTACACCATCCAACACGCGTTTGAATTTTCTCCAAACACGGCGAGAAAATCGAATGATAAGGGGTTTACGCTGTGTTCGGTCACTATCACACATATCGCCTAAATTTTCTCTGATCGCAACTCGCTTATCATATACATGGAGCAAGACTTGCCTAGTAAGTTGGATAATCGCTCGCACAATATGCTCCCCCATTGTCACTTCTCCTCTACCCTCCTCGTCCTCCTCCTCCTCCTCCTCCTCCTTTTCTCTCTCCTCCTCCTCCTCTTCCTCATCTTCCTCCTCTTCCTCCTCCTTCTCTTACTTATTACACGAGCCTTCTCCCCTTAATAGCTGGAAAAACTAATAGAGTTAGGAAAAAATGCTTAATACATAATTTAAAGATCTCATATCGAGGAATGCGATGGAACAGACGGCGATTTCCTATCTACATTCGATTAGTCCAACTTCGGTATATTAACTAACCGGGTCAGTTGGAACGGAATATAAATACAGCATAGTACAAGGCTATCGCGGGTTCGTTGGTGGTGACGCTATGTGACGTCACACTGGGGTAATGCCCGAACAGACTGGTATTACACAATTAGTCAAAATTGTTCGTTCTATATGTATCAGATGACTATTTATGACGTCACCTCGACCTATTTATGAGGTCATAGTGACCTACTAACCTAGTTACATAGATCATCTTGACCTACTTATGACGATATGCTAATCTACATATGGTGTCCTACTGACCTACTTATGACGTCATGCTGACCTACTTATGGTGACCTAGTGACCTACTTATGATGTCATGTTGACCTACATTTTTTTCTTTTGATGTTCTACTCATATGAAAGATCACAATGTATACAACCAAGTATCATCTGTAATTTGGTGTAATTTTCTAGAACTAATCCCGATAATTCGGTAAATGCTGTTTGAAGTCCAAGTTTACGTCAGCAAAATGGTGACACTTTGAGTGTTTGCTAAGACAAGTCTCCTTACGGGCAGAAGTAATGCAATGCAGAGAGGTATGTTTGTTGAAGTGACTATACTCAGCGCCACAACCCATCGAGAGTTTTCCTACAAATCTTCGAGTTTCCGGAACCGTAGTTTTCGTTAGATTTCATCATTAAACTCCGCTGCCTGACACTGTGGGGAGGAAAGAGGGGACATCATGAGGATATTGCGCAGTACATAGGTGTGAAGGAATAAACATCCACTTGACTATCTTTATTCGTTCTATATGTTCTATAGATATAGGTATGCCTATACACTCTTTTACGTGCATAAACATTCGGAGATACTCAGTAATTTATAGATATACGAAAGAACTCTGACACCGTTTGCTTTCTGTGTGTTAATCTAAACGAGATTGCTGATATAAAGATGTTCCTTTCGTACATCTGTCGTAACCCAATACGTACGCATGTTTGCTGTCTATCCCAATGATATATAAGGTTGAACTAAACTAATACATTAGCCGAAATTGGGGCGAGAGTAGAACTCCGCATCCGATGGCAAACAGTGTTGTAAAAATAAATGTCACACCATTTTCTAGATGTTATGAAAAACTGAAACAGAGCAGATAGGATAATAATTTAAATGTTATAAATTTATCATTCAACATCTTAAAGTGTTGCCTGGAACCCAACATTTAGAAAGGGTTACCATTACAACGCTTATGATTTAAGAGAGCTACCACGTTGCAAAACCATTTTTGCCTCACGGTCGTGCAAACTGCAGAACGTTGCTAAAGATTGTGCAGTTTTGTGTTTGCGCCAATTTAATTCCGCTGGACAAGTTGTTGATACAAGGAAAGATTCTAACAGTATCAATATTTGGCAATTTTGTGTCATATGAGAGATGACAATGTATACAAGATATTATCAACTGGAATAGGCTGTAATTTTCTAGAACTAAGCCCGAGGATTCGACAAATGCTGTTTGGAGACAGCAAAATGGTGAAACTTTTGAGTGTCTTCTAAAACAAGGCTTCTTAGGGGCAGAAGTAATGTAATGCCGAGAGGTAGGATTTGTGTTGGAGTACAGAAATTCAGCGCCACAAATCACGGAGACTTTTTCACCGAATCTTCGAGTTTTGATTAGATCTCATCGCTAATCTTTGCTGTCTCAAAGCCAAGAGTTGGTTAATGAACTTGATAGTCGTACGATATCACAGTACAAACTGCCTTTGTGTATGGTAAATATAGTACTAGGAAAAAGTCATGACAAACTCAGACTGATTGATTTTGCTAACTAGTTTCACTGCATAAATTGATCCAGTTATATTTGAAACTACAGAAGTGCCTATACGCCCTTCTACGTGCATATACATTCGTGAATACTCAGTAATTGATAGCTATAAGAAAGAACTCCGACACAGTTTGCATTCTGTGTGTTATTTAAACGAGATGTTCCTTCCCTACATCTGTCGTAACCGATTATTATCTTTCTGGCATAGGTACGCATATCTGCTTCGTAGTTGTATGAAGCACTATCACATAAAATATTTAGATCACATCACCGAAAATAGAAATGAATAGGAAATGACGAAGAAAATGTGTTATTACACAAGATTCACCAACCCTCTAAAGAATACTCAAGAATAAATCAGATTCGGACAAACTACACTGATCTGTCACAGTTTCGAATTGTTTACCAATGCACCAGCCATTGTGCTCGATTCTGTACACGAAATAGGAAGGATAGTTATGAGTATAAATATTACGTGAAGTTATAATCCAGTTTTTATGGTAATTTTTGGTCAAGATTCTCGAACTTGAGACGATTACTCAGATAACTTTGAGATAATCTGATGATTTATCTGATGCGAAAGAAAAATACATAAAATAATTTATATGATTCTGATTATATGATAATAATTGATGATGGTGATGTTACGTCTAACCGATAATAGAAAAATAGAAAAACGCAACAGAAAGCTTTTGTGAAATCAAGGATTAACAATCAAATATTTATTTACAATACTAAAATCATATACAAATTAATTTAGGTCAATGCAGCAAATAAATGAGAATTATAGTCTTACTGTTCAATGCTACACCGGTGTATCTCTCACAGTCCGTACTAAGGTGCAAATCTCTATACAGTCCGTGCCGATGCGCAGAAATCGCGTTCCTGTATTTTTATAGTCCGCAACGCTCAATCGTTAACTGTTCCAGCAAAGGGTCCAATCTCCGACAGTTCAATCACGTAGATAACACAGCGGTCAAAACACAAGTCAATTCACAGGAATACACCATCCAGCAGTCATTAATCTCAGGCAAAGATAATATCCAGTAGCACAATCTAATGCACCCGCATAGAAGCCAGTAAGAATCCCTCCCCGATCACTAAACGTCGGGCTATTTATACTCTATGTGGCATTCCAGTACATTCTATCAAATCAAGAAGCCTCTCGAATATGCATTTCGTCATCATCTGGCCTAGATGCAATTTATAATAATCTTTAGAAAGAACGAGGTGATTAACCCACAAAACAGTATGTATACAAGTGTAGGCTTGTGCAGATGGCGCTGCGACCCAATTACCCGCGTCATACGGGTCATACGGTATTCTATGATTATAATCACAGAACAGAATGTAAACATGTGTACATCAGCTCTATTATTCTAGAACTATCTTCAGTGTCTAATTTTATACTGCAATACCATGACACTCCCCCTCTTAAAAGGAAGAAAGATTCAAACTTGGAACTTTCTTGACAATTCAAAACATTATTGCAAAACAAAATCTATATTACAACAGCAAAAATGTTGACAAACATATGTACATTATATGCGAGACAAACAACCAGCAATCAAATTGTCCTTGGCCTTAATATGTCTAATTTCAATATTGTATTGTTGTAACACCAAACTCCATCTCAACAATCTTTGATTTTGTTTTTCATCTTACTTATGAAAACAAGTGGATTGTGATCACTGAATACAGTAATTGGCAACGATGAAGAAGTAACATAAACATCAAAATGTTGTAAAGTCAATATCATTGCCAAACTTTCTTTCTCAATGGTAGAATAATTTCTCTGATGTTTGTCAAATTTACGTGAAAAATAACATATTGGGTGATCTACACCATATATACCTTCTTGTAACAAAACGGCACCAGCAGCAACATCACTAGCATCTACAGCCAATTTAAAAGGTGAATCAAAATCTGGTGCTGAAAGAACTGGTGTGCTCTTGAGCATGGCTTTCAGGTTTTCAAAAGCTGATTCACATTCATCGGTCCAAACAAAAGTTACCCTCTTTCTTAAGATTCGAGTTAAAGGTTCAGTAATATCTGAAAAATTTGGACAAAATTTCCTGCAGTAACCAGCCATACCCAAGAAACGCATCAGTTGTCTCTTACATGTTGGTCTTGGAAATAGCGAGATAGCACTAACCTTAGCATCTACATGTTTTACCTGACCCTGACCTACAACGTGACCCAAGAATGTCACACGTGCATGTCCAAATTCACTTTTTCCAAGGTCGACTGTCAGCTTGGCGTCACTCAGCCGATTGAACAGTGCGCGAATTCTCTGTAGATGATCTTCCCATGTATCGCTGTAGACAGTGACGTCATCAATGTAAGTCTCCCATCCTTCCAAACCGGAAGTAACGCGGTTGATGAAACGCTGGAACGTGGCTGGAGAATTTTTCATTCCAAATGACATAATTTTGTACTGGAACAGACTCTCCGGAGTGACGAATGCTGATATCTCATTCGCACGATCTGTCAGTCGAACTTGCCAAAATCCTTTCAGAAGAACAAACTTTGACACGAACTTGGCACTTCCCACCTTATCAATGCAATCGTCAATGCGTGGAATAGGGAATGGGTCTGTTTTGGTCAATGTGTTCACTTTTCTGTAGTCAGTACACATCCTGTAACTGCCATCTGGCTTTGGAACGAGGATACAAGGTGAACTCCAGTTACTATTACTTGGTTCAATGAAGCCATTGTCCAATAAATACTGAATCTCTTTTTTCAGGTAGTTTTGTTTAATGGGATTCAAACGATATGGGTGCTGCTTTACTGGATTAGAATCTCCGACATCAACGTCATGTGAAATTGTATCAGTCCGAGTGGGAATGTCGGGAAACAAATGTTCATATTGACTGAGCAGAGTTCGAAGTTCTTCCTGACGCGCTGGCTCGAGATGACACAACTTGGAATCCAAATTAAGTAGAATGTCAGAGTTCTGTAATTTCGCCGCTGTCATGGGCTCTTCACAAGTTTCATTATTATCAGGGTCAGAACTAACTACACTTACAGGGTGTACAGTACTGTTAGTGCTATCTCTGTCTATGTATAACTTTAACATATTTACATGACATAACTGTTTGTTTTTACGCCTGTCAGGAGTCTGAATTACATAATTAAGGTCACTTAATTTCTTTTCAATGACATAAGAACCATAATATCTAGCCTTAAGTGGATTACCAGGAATAGGCAGAAAAGCCAGTACCTTCTCACCAGGTTTGAAACTTCGTTTAAGGGCATGTTTATCATAGGTTATTTTCATACCTTTTTGTGCTGACTTTAAATTTGACATGGCCAAATCACGTGCTTTAGTCAACCTGGTGCGAAAATCCGACACATATTGTAAGAGACTACATGAGTCAAGATCACTGTCTAGGAACTTTTCCTTTAGCAGTTTAAGTGGTCCTCTAACTGTATGACCAAAGACTAATTCAAATGGACTGAAACCTAAAGACTCTTGAACAGACTCTCTAACAGCAAACAATAACAAATGTATGCCTACAGGCACATCATATTTAGACCTATATCTCTATAAAAATGAAGCGGGCCTTCTCTCTCGTCGACTGTATGACAAAAGAGATGATTACAATTTCGACATCGTAAACTATCCCTTTCTGGACAGTAATATTCTAGTGGGACCTGCATATGGCGTATACATATCACGCCTAGTAGCATTTGCTAGATCCTGTGTTAATGTGACGATTTTAACCAACGTCACAAAACATTGTTGCAGAAACTTATAAAACAGAGCTACACCACCAAGCGCCTCCACTCAAAGTTTTTTCAAATTTGGCGATACATATCGCATGCTGATAGCAAAATACGAGCGTTGCGTGCAAGTTCTATGGCGTTACGTTTCGTAACTTGTGTCTAATTACGCTTAACCCGGGGCTAGGGGCCGTGTGAACCCATGTACTTCAAGATCTTCACGGTGCTCATATGAACATTCACAATCAAAGCGTGACTGAGATACATCATTCGTTAGATGACGACCTTACAATGAATATTTTAGATTAAGAATACTGATCAGCGATACGCATTTGATATTTTTGGAACATCACGATGTCTTGCCGGCATCAGTGAAAACTGTTGATCGCTTCTCTCTTGCAGGAAACAAGCCTATGTTTAAGTATACTATGATATTTTTTTTTAATTTGGTGCTAATACTGTTATATGGAATATGGAATAGGTCTTTGGATTATGGACGCGGATATTCTCTAATGGACGACGATTGAATTATGAATTACGGACTAGACGCTTGTAATTCATCTGGGTCGACATCGGGCATTACAGACTAGTCTTTTGTGTTAAATGCCGTCATTTACATCTGACGACGATTCAGCTCACCAATCTCCAATGTACGAGTTGTCACAGCGAAACAGCTCACCAATTACCAGTATACGAGTTGTCAGAGCATTTCCATCATAGCTCTCTAGATTTGTATCTAATACCGCTTATGCCGGTGCTAGGGGCCGTGTGGTCATATCATCCAAGTTGCCACATGAACAGGTACAACAAAAGCATACCTGAGATAAAACACATATCAGGAATCGTT
>JAVTVY010040232.1:0-19628 GCA_036873755.1 Hanleya hanleyi
TCGGTCTGTAGATCCTTAGGAACAATAAGCTGTCTGGAAAATTTGCCATCTTGAAACCACTCGCGATAAAGCACGCCGTCCTCTAGCTGCAGCCTATCCCATTGGCGCCAGAGGGTTTTCAGTCCAGATGATAAATGTGATATCTCTTCCCACTGTGGTCTATCCATTCCATCGGCCATGGCGACCTTGATAGGACCAATGTTCTTGTCTCGCAATTGCTGTAACCTGAGGTCATCGATACTCCATCCATCCAGTACGGCATGATTTGTAGTCTTATCGGAGATTTGCTGTGATTGTTTGCTTCTGGTGGTGACTCTGGATGCACCAGCTTCACAGGCTCCCTCTTTGCTAGATTGCCTGGAACTCGATTGACCCTTACGAAGATCATTTGTTTCGATGTTGTTTTGCTGCTGGTGGCTACATGCCTTGCATGGATGCCTTGATAGTGCGTCAGCATTTGCGTGACTACGTCCGGCTCTATGGATGACCTCTAAGTCATATGTTCCAAGTTCCTGTAACCAACGAGCAGTCTGACCTGTGGGGTTCTTTAAACTCCTCATCCAGCTTACCGCGGCATTATCTGTGCGCAGGGTGACCTTCTGGCCATACAGGTAGGAATGGAAATGTCTCAACGCCAGAACAACAGCAAGTAATTCCTTCCTTGTAGTACAATATGAGTGTTCGTGCTTATTGAGCGACTTGCTCGTAGAGGCGATGACGGTCTCCATTCCATTTTGAATTTGCGAGAGAACTGCCCCTACTGCCTTATCACTAGCGTCTGCATCTAGGATAAACTGTAATCCGGGAAGAGGGTATCCAAGGATGGGGGACGAGGATAGTATTTTCTTCAGTTCCTCGAAAGCTGCTTGGCACTCACAAGTCCACAGGAATTTCACTCCTTTTTCCACTAGTTTGTGCAATGGTCTCGCGATAGCTGCGAACCCCTTTACATAGCGCCGGTAGTAAGAGCACAAACCAACAAAACTACGAACTTCTCGAACATTTTGTGGAGGGGGCCAGTCTTGTATGGCTGCAACCTTTTCGGGATCAGTGCGCACTCCGCCTTCCTCCACGATGTGTCCCAGAAACTTAACTTCCTTTTGAAAGAACACACATTTAGCAGGTTTCAACTTCAGGTTGGCTTCCCAGAGTCTCTGAAAGACATGTTCCAATCGCTCCAAGCACTGTCTTACTGTGGATCCTGGCACAATTATGTCGTCTATATATAGCAAACATTCCTCCCACTGGAGACCTCTTAAAACATCTTCCATTAGCTGTTCGAAGTTGGACGGCGCATTGACGAGTCCAAACGGCATAACGGTGAACTGATATAAACCAAAACTAGTGGCAAAGGCTGTTTTTCCTTTGTCTTCTTCAGCCATTGCGATTTGCCAAAATCCAGAGTTCAGATCCATGCAGTTAAACCAGCGGGCACCCCGCCAGCGCATCCAAACACTCATCTACCCGGGGGATTGGGTAAGCATTTTTCACAGTCAAATCATTCAGCTTTCTGTAATCTAAACAGAATCTGGTGGACCCATCCTTCTTCTTGCATAGCACTATCGGTGATGCCCATGCACTGTTTGATGGCTCGATCACCCCAATTTCTAACATCCTATTTATCTCATCCCGCTCAATCTCTCTCTTTCCTATGGGCTGGCGTCGAGGGTGTTGTTTTATTGGTACTGCAGATCCTGTGTTAATACGGTGGGTTGTTCTGCTCGTCTTTCCAAGATCACATGGACCTTTGGCGAAAACTTCTTGGAATCTGACAAACAGTTCTGCCAGAGACTCGCTCTCATCCTGCGTTAGATGAACTTTACTCCGGTTCCACAGATCCTCAAGATGTTCAGGCAGTTCAAAGGATTTCAGCCCGCCACTCTCGCTGGTGCATACTGTTGATCGTGCAGTTGCTTCATCATTCTCGTAATATGACTCACATGTTCCCAGTCTTGTAGAAGGCTGCACTGTAACCTCCACATTGTTATGATTGGCTATCTTCACAACCAGTTCGCCTTGTGTAACATCAATTACTCCATTCACCAGTCGAATCATCTTGTCCCTGAACAGTGCAGTACTTGGTTCAATTAATCCATAAGATGATAAATATTCCTTCATTGGTATTTCCACTGGAATCCATGTCACTGTGTTTGGGGGTAACCGTACAGTTTCCTTCATTCGTACCTGGCATACCATCTCTGCCTCGCCCCCAATGCGACACTGAATTTCACCATCATCTGTGTGGAGCCTAAGTGTCTGGTAATCAATCTTATGTACATTACTCAACAGAAAATCTTGCCCTACTATTCCTTGAGTGGTAATATCGCACACTATCATCGGCTGTCTGTACCACATATCACCGAGCAATACCTCAAAATCAGCAGACCCAAGGACACATAATCTGTCTCCATTAACTCCTTGCATAGTGTGAAGCCAAGGCTGCAGGTGAGGTTTATCTTCTGAATATATTTCCTCATACACGCTCCTGGACAGTAAGGTCCTAGTGGAGCCACTATCCACTAAAAAGTCAATCGTATGTTTGTTCCCTTTTAATATCCCAGTCGTAAATATCCCATTATCCCATTTTTCCGTTTTCTGCAACAGCTGACCAGTGCGAACAGTCCCCCTCTCGCTAGTGGGGCTGGTTACAGAAATCAAATTGGTTTGCACTGGCCTGTCTGAACCCGTCAACTCATGGCCTACTGAGATGACGGTCTGCCATTTCCCTGCTGCCGTGGTGCCCGTTGTTCATTCTGCATCTCGCGCTGGCATCGTCTGAACACTGGACAGTCTTTGAAGTAGTGGGATGGGGCCCGACAGATATAGCAAGTTCTTTCCGGATTCTGAGCATTGTTGTTCCGTTGCCATGGTTGCCGCCTACGTTGCTGGCCACCCTCGAGCTCTTGAAGTCGCCTTTGAATGTTTGCCAAGTCACCTGAATCCACTGTTTCATTCTGTATTTCACCAGCAGCTGGTCGCGTGGCTCGAGATACTGTTTTCTTTTTCTCTTTTGTGTCACTAAGTAGAGCCTCAACTCGTTCAACCACACCCACCGCTTCAGCAATAGTGATACAGTCCCGATCAAAGCACCGGCATTTCATATCTACACTGAGACACTTGTAAAACTGGTTTAGCGCCAGGGCCTCTTGAGCTTGACTATTCAGGTCAGGATATGCTAGGGGCCGTGTGGTCATATCATCCATGTTGCCACATGAACAGGTACAATAAAAGTGTACCCGAGATACAACACATATCACGAATCGTTAGATTCTTGGTGTGTGCTTTAGAATAGGTTAACCAGAAGACTATTCTGTGAAGTCATGTGACGCAGTCAGTATGTCGGCACCTCTTCCCACTTCCCTTATATGTGTTGTAATTCAGAACCATGCGGCGGAGATCATCGCCCAGCGTCGCAATTGATTCATCTGGTTGGCGTGTACGGACCTCAAACATTGACCGCCACATATTTTGTTGACGACTACTTCCAAATCTCTCTTTTAGACTCCTAGACAGCTTGTAGAAGGACCGTCGCTCGTCCAGCTGTAACCCAGCGTAAAAAGTTCTGGCCGATCCTCTCAAATTAGCAGCCAAAGCCAGAGCCTTTTCCTTTGCTGACCAGTGACCCAGTTCGGCACAGTCCTCAAAATGTGACAAATACTCATCCCAGTCAGATAGGCCATCGTATGTATCTGGCTTTATCCTTAATCCACGGCTCCCATAATCCCTTGGTGGATGTCTGTCCAAAACACGCCACGTGCCCTCGTCATCACTGTCCTCTGGATCCTCTCTGTGTCGCTGGGGCCTGGAACGAGCGTCACCTCTATCCTGATGCTCTTGTGTATTATCTCTATCATTGATTAGTAGTTCTTCCACTTCATTATCAGAGTCTTCTCTATCACTATTCCTGGACTCAGTAGGCAGTCTGAGCCTTATCTCCTGGTCAGGACTATCCGCCATAATGAACTTTCAGGAATCAGTAGTGAGAGAATATTATCCGCCACACACCTGCTATGTCCGGGTTCGATCACTGGATACTAAATATTGATTAGTATCCCACTTCTGACACCAGTGTAATAAATCGTCTGCGCTATTCTCAATTGTAAATGTTGTCGCTTGTCACCCAGTTAATCAGTCCACCATCTAAGATGAGTTGGTTTCGGTAATTCCAGTATACCACTACATTCAGAACACTCAGGCGAATCTCGGGTAACCACTGACAGTTACAACACTCAGGAAACCTGTATCGCAGGTAACCCTGTCAGTTAACACGCTTTAACTGATAATCCTTTCCAACAGGAATTGACTTTCGCATGGGTGACGTCTGCCCCGAAGAAAGACGTCACAATAGATGGAACAACTCCAGTATTTCAACACAAATAATGATTTATTATATACATCAGTACTCTCCAGATGAAGAAGACAGCATACAGAATATATATTGATGTGATGTTATATACACAGCAACGTAGCTACGGATCGATGATAGATCTCACTCATTTACCCTAGTGGGTGATGTTGACGAGATGATAGAAGAATGGACCTCCTGCTACTCACTGATGTAACCTTATCAATAAATATCAGATGCTTGCAATATGATTTTGGGTTGTTTCACTTACTCCAATGATATGGGGAATTATCCCATATACATGTAATGGGCTATTCCAATACAATTGAGAATATAAACACAGCAGATGTGGGGCGGGAGATAGCTGACTGCTCTGTAATCCACAATAGTTATAATGCACGGGTATATCCAAATATTATACTATTGAATTCCACAGTAAATTCCCAGTATAGTTTTCCAGGTAATCCTTTAGGTTATTAGATAATACATACGTGACTGAAGCCAGCCAACTATCTGCCTAACCCACAGTGCTGTGCTGTTTATATAGACTCTGGCTGATTACCACGTGACAAGATCTGACCAATCAGATCAATGGAAATGATCCAATGTTGAAGGGGTATGCGAAATTTAAAACAGTGATAACTAATTATAACAGTGAAATTATCTTACCAACTTTTGTACATAGACATTGCATAGTATGAAGATTATAAACAATTTAATAATTGGATCGCAATAATTCTAGTTTTGTGTATATAGACTTTAGATTTTGCCATGCAAGCTAGTCCCGTCATCCTCTCTGAAATGATGACGCAACAGGTTTCGGAGACCAGTGTGCACGTCAAAATTATAGGAGCTGCCACGTAAAACCAGCCAGTACACATATTTTAACAGTACATAAGGTTAATTGCAAGTACATGCCAACAAGACATCCGGTAAGATTTCAACAACTTACGTTGGGAATTGTCTGTAATATGATGCGTTCACGGCAACAGTGAAAACATGTGCATTTAGGTTTCGACGACCATGTTCGTGAACAACAGTTTGTGAAGAAATAGTCCCTACAGAGAATGGTGATAACGAGAAAATAACCATGCACATTTACGTAATAAAGTCCGGGAATTCTCAAGAAGAACACCAGCATCATTAGCACGCATCAATCCATCGTATAATAGTAGATGGCACAGTTCTAACAAATGTTGGTCAGACTGACCCAGTTGACTTCGGTACGATAGAAAAACATGGCCGCCAAAGTGGCGAGCATGGACAACACGCTTTCGAAAGTTCACTGATGTCAGGTTATGAAATCATCCAACACTGGATTACACTATCGGAAATACACAGTAACTGTCCGTGAAGATAAGTCCAGGTTCACAGGTAAGTTTCCCTTCCACAATCGATGGGCAACCGCAAGGCATAGTACATCACGTAACTTCCCCCCCCCCCAGTACACTCACACTTACGTAAACATGATATATGCAGGCCTCTCCCGGTATGGGACGCCTATAATAGATCCTGAGAACTTTCAGGATGAACACCATTAAATCCACAATAATATAGAAACACTCAAGTTGCAGACCCCTCCCTGTATGGGACGCCTGATAGTAATCGAATCCACTGAACACGGTGAATAAAACATTTCACAGATTCCGGTAATGGGTCCATCCCTGAATGGCACATAAAACATCCAGAATCCACATTGATTAATCGGCACGATCATTATTATATACATACTAGGTTGGGTCAATAAAAAAATATTCTCCGGTATATTACAATAATAATCCGATATGATATAAAATAGATTTCACCCACTTTTCTATGCAGAAAAGCAAAAATTTTGAAGAAATATGACCAAAACATCACCATTCTGGTAACCCACATGGCCGCCATTTTGAATTTACCCATGATACTCTTTTAGACTCATACGTGGGTTCCTTGATTATAGAAATAGAAAAACAGCTGAGCTGTATTCCACGTAAAGATATTTAATGCACAAGCTTTCGACTCTCATTGGACAAACTTCTGAGCTGTACATAACATATTTAATTCACGAACTTTCGACATGAGAGTCGAAAGCTTGTGCATTAAATATGTTTACGTGGAGTACAGCTCAGAAGTTTGTCTCTTTCTATAGCCCCAATATTGTAGCGATTAACGTTTGTGAAATTCAATTACGGCAGATAAACTTCAGAAGTTAACATATGAAAGCTTTGGGTTGTTGAGCGGATTATTATCTTGGCTACATCTTGTACAACGTTGAACCTATACCACTGGAGACCGGGAAACAGCACAAGAAACAGGAACTCAATATCGATTTCCCAGAATAAAATAAACTCTTCTTTTATTCGTGTAAAAACTTGTCCTTTTGTTCAAATTTGACTTGCATGATCTAATTATGACCAATGAGCTGAATTACTATGCTTTCATAGGGTGGAGGTTTGCTGAAGTGCATAAAAGCTATACGGGATTAATTAAACGCAACATTAAAAGGGTTTAAGTATACATTTAATAGCTGTAGTCGAATACTGTTGCAACATCCAACGATTTCATGGATGTGATGTACATCTGTAGCTGAATACTTTTTCAATAATCGCTAGCTGAAATATTGCTGAACGCGACGTTAAACCTTAATTCTCTATCTCTAGAAAATAGAACAAGCACTCTGGGGTTTATTCCAGCCAATTAGTTTATTGTATGATACAGCATCTACTAGTTTTCCTATAATTATCGATTTTCATTTGAGGGTTCACCAATTTTGGAGGTAACAAAGTCGTTTTTCTTGAATAACTTTAAAAATGTTAACAAATTTGCATTTTTTGTTCAATGGCGCATAAATTCATATATAGTTACATATGTTAACACATTTTACCATTGCTTTGATTTATAGTTTTCTTGTCTGAACATGCTGAAATGGCAAGTTGGAAAAACAATAGACCAGTTCCTATCTCCTGAAATAGATGTGCAACAATTTATTCAAGGCACATAATAACCTGTGAAAATATATGAATTTATGCGCCATAGGAATAGACAACATTTGGCAAACGTAAACTGCGACTGAAAGAACAATCCAAACAGAGCCCAAAAATATTTTTTTCCTATTTTTGAGATTCTTTCTAACGAAGAAAAATACTCCCAAACATTGGGAAAATGACCAGATGTGTTGAATGAAGGGAGCCACCATCTTTATGCCATCCTTTTGGTCTAACCAATGAGCGGCGGAGTGATATCCACGTGACAACTAGCTCATGACGTCATTGGGCCTCTCTGCTGTAAGACAGCAAACATGGCAGCAAGTGATTTTCAACTTTTTCCAAGGGTCCGACGCCTTGCATTTCCGGGATTTTCAACCTGACTGATGACAATGGCTGGCTGGGCCAAACCGTGCTTTCATCTACGCTGCTTGGGAGCAGTGTCGAGGGATACAAGAAGTGTCAGGCGTGTTCGTGCCCATTGAAGACGATCTACCGTAGAAATCGGTCGAGGATGCATGTACCGTAAAAGCCGGCCGGGTCGCCGGTTTCGTTTAGTCGGCTCTGCTGTGAGATGTCCTGTTAGGAAACGATCAGACGAGCACATGTGCAGGTGCTGACATTAGCTGACAAGGATTTATTCCATAAACTTTCTCAGGTAAATTTTCTCGCACGCTAGATATTTGGGTGGGTGTTTAACGGCCGTGTCATGCTGAACAGTTTCTTTCGGCAACAGTTCAACGGTGAGAAAAATCTCCGGACAATCTTTCCCCGGAGAAATGGCCCTCCAGCTGAGGCAGATTTAGTTTCGTTTTCCCGTGCCGGTCTTTGTTGAGGCTCGATTCTTTGAATTGGTAAAACAGAAATCAGATTATTCTCATTCTCTGTTACATTAAACAATCTCAGTCAGTTTTACTGCCTAATTATGTTGACGCATGTTGGCGTAGTCATCAGCTGAAAAGTATTGGAAAATAACGAAAGCATATATTTTATCAGGCAACTTGATGCTGTGTTTTTTGACACTTAGACAGTCTAGACTGGCCGACAGATCAAACCCGATTTCTCAACAACAAGGATAAGATCATTGTTATTGTACAAACATTAGCCGGTATTTGCAGGTTACAGAATACAAGAATGTATAGCCACACCTGCTAGCCTATCGGGCTGCGATTATTCCAGTGCAAGGCAAACTGTGCATGTCCTCCCAGTTCACTGCAGTGTTCTATGGCCCAGTGACGTCACTAAACTTGCCGTAATGGCGGCGGCCTTACAAGCCACAGAATTTATCATTAACGGCTTCTTTCTCGGTTGGAAAAAATTGCAAAATTGAAATAAAAATGGTTTTGGACACTCCTGAAATTGTTCTTTCATTTGCAATATACGTTTATCAAAGGTTGTCTATTCCTTTAAACAATGAATGCAAATTTGTTAATATTTCCAAAGTTATTCAAGAAATACGACTTCGTTACCTCCAAAATTTGAGAGCCCTCATTTCCCCGACATGTTTAGTAATCTATAGTTTCTTGGATGACTACTGAAACTATTAAAGGACGGCTGTAGATGAATACTGTTTCAATAATCCATGTCTACCTGGATGACCACTGAAACTATTAAAGGATGGCTGTAGACGCATACTGTTTCAATAATCCATGTCTACCTGGATGACCACTGAAACTAATAAAGGATGGCTGTAGAGGAATACTGTTTCAATAATCCATGTCTACCTGGATGACCACTGAAACTATTAAAGGATAGCTGTAGAGGAATACTGTTTCAATAATCCATGTCTACCTGGATGACCACCGAAACTATTAAAGGATGGCTGTAGATGAATACTGTTTCAATAATCCATGTTACGTGTATGACCACTGAAACTATTAAAGGATAGCTGTAGAGGAATACTGTTTCAATAATCCATGTTACGTGTATGACCACTGAAACTATTAAAGGATGGCTGTAGATGAATACTGTTTCAATAATCCATGTTACGTGTATGACCACTGAAACTATTAAAGGATGGCTGTAGATGAATACTGTTTCAATAATCCATGTTACGTGTATGACCACTGAAACTATTAAAGGATAGCTGTAGAGGAATACTGTTTCAATAATCCATGTTACGTGTATGACCACTGAAACTATTAAAGGATGGCTGTAGATGAATACTGTTTCAATAATCCATGTTTACTTGGATGACTACTGAAACTATTAACCCTACCTGGCCTTGGGGGGCGAAATGGCCCCCCTACCAAACTTTCTGCGCTATCTTCGGAACGACAAAAAATGGAGAGCTGAAACTCGGTGACTTTATAGTTTATCATATTGTGGTCATTTTGTGCCTATTTGCATAACCCGTCGAGCATAGGATCATGGGAAAATTCAAGATGGCGACCACGTGGGGTCCCAGAAAAGTGAGGTTTTTGTCATATTACTTCAAAATTTCTGCTTTTCCGCGATGAAAAGCGGACAAAAACTATTTTATTTCACATCACATCAATATTTGCTAATTTATCTTGCATTGTTTGTGGAGAAATTGATAAAAAAATCGGAAAATCCGACTGAAAAATCGACCAAAAAAATGTCGTTTTTGAAAATGACGTTACTGTGACGTCATCAAAGCGGCCATCTTGGATTTTTTACATTTTTATCCAAGGGTATAGTGTGGTAAGTTTCAGCTCCCTAGCTCAAGGGGTAAGAAAAAGAATTGGGGGAGGGGGCATTTCGCCACCTCCCCCCCCCCCCTCGGCCACAACAGGTCCCTAAAGCCTAGGCCAGATAGGGTTAAAGGATGGCTGTAGATGAATACTGTTTCAATAATCCATGTTTACGTGTATGACCACTGAAACTATTAAAGGCTGGCTGTATATGAGTGTCATGTGAATACTGTTTCAATAATCCATAGTTTCTTGGATGAACTCGAGATTTCTTGGAATAATGATCAGATTTCCATTCTCACCATCTGGAGGCCCAAATAATTCTATTTTGTCATCATCTGGCATTATCTGACTCCTTCACTTAATTTCGGATAAATAATAGATATGAAAGTCTCAGATACATTCAGTTTGGCAGTAACCCCGTGATTTCCTGGAGTACTCTTTGCGATGTCCAACATATTTTAGAGCGTCAAGCAGGAGAATGAAATCGAGACGCTGAACCATTATCCCTTCATTACCCATCAGTGGTATCTAACCTTCCTTCCTCTATTTCAGCATTCCTCAGATTTCTGTCAAGTTCCAGGAGCGTCTGTTCAGGATGTGTGGGATTGTCTGTTTTACCAGAGCAAGTCCCAGAAATTCTCAGAGTTCAATCGTTTATCTCGTATTCCCATCGTCAATACGAGAAAAAAAATGAGAGCAGAAATTCAGTTATAGTATAGCTTTAACATTCTGGATGAATTCTTACAATTCTAATACCACTTCAGATCATGTGTTCAGGAATAAGAAGTTCTTCATCATGAGTTATTGGAGTCGCATCATGTATACTGCTGAGGTCTCCTGAACATCCAGAACTTCGCTGTTTCATCCAGTTCTTCTGTAACTTGCCACGGGTCAACCTGACCAAACTAATTCAAGCCATAATTAAACCTGTCATTAATAATAATAATAATAATCTTTATTTTAACACGGACAAACTATCAGTAGAACAGTGTTTCGTAGCAACCGTGGGCAATAACTGAAACATACAAAGAATAAAAATATAACATCAATTTACAATAAAATTCGCAAATAATACTGATAATTGAGAGAAATGCAATTTAAATATAAAAGTAATTTAAGAAGTAGAGATTAACATTTACTTAATAGTTCAGCAATGAAAAAAATGTTTGTTTAAAAGAACAGTTCGACTGAGGACATTTTCAAAGACAACGCATCATCAGAGCGAGTTCTGGAATAACCTCTAACATTATACAAATCAGTTAGATAAGACGGGGAGAGACAATATAAAGATTTTTAAACAAGTAAACATTCACAGTATTGCACTCGGTAGCTAAAAGGAAGCCACAAAAGCGTCGAAAATATAGTAAGAGAAAGGGGTTGAGAAATCACAGAGAATAGGTTCAACATTGTAAGAGTGGGATAATGTCTATTCGGAATTCAATAAATACAGTACTGTATCTAAGAATCAATCTACCCTACGGAGAAACAATGAGTGACAATGTGTAGAGATGGCAAAAGTTACTTATAAGACAAAAGTTCTAAAACGACAAAACCAACTATAGATTGCAAAAGCTAGCGTTAGGAGATTAGTCTAGTTCACTCCAAAGTAAAACAAAAATAGTCCCAACCAAAAGAAACGTTTTTTTTCTATTCAAATCAAAGGATCGACATATAACTGTTTTCGTACGGTTGAATTTCCCATTTGTCAGCCAACGCTTCGATTTTGAACAGAGAAAGTCTGTGACATTTGAGTTTCTCTTGATCAAGTTTATTCTTCCAGGAGCGGAAACTAGCTGGTCAGTGTGTAAAATGCCCCCACAAAAAAAACTAACTCTTTGTGTTTAAGTAGACGCAAAAAAAAAACACAAAATAATTTTCTCTTCGACGCCTAGTAACATATGTAACCTATCGGTTTTTCAAGCATACGTGTTCTTCCGTGCACATTGTCCATGTTGACATAAATTCTTTTTTCCCCACTTTATTTTACCACATGAACATGATTGAATACCAAATATTGAATAGTTCATGTTCTATTGTTAGATGAGGCAGCTGATCAGAGTGTAAAATATTGGAACAACAAAATAGGAAGTTTCAGTAAACATGTATAAAAAAATGTCAGCCTTTTTTCCCCAATATTTGAACAGAATAAAAGGACTATTGTGAGAACGGTACTTGTCAGGTAGAAACAAAAGACTGATACCTACGCAATCGACAATAAAAACCGCTCAGCCCATTATGACAACCATGGCTGCATTATATCTAGTTATACAGGTTTTATAGCAATAACTGACATAAATGGTCTGGTAAACAGTCGGCCGTGGTGATATGCCAAACAGTTATGGCACTGATAGATCTACCGAACATTATGGCAAATGAAGAAATGCCAAACAATTATGGCATTAAGCTACCAAACAATTATGGCAGTGAAGAAATGCCAAACAATTATGGCATTGGGCTACCAAACAATTATGGCAGTGATGATATGCCAACCATTTATGGCATTGGGCTACCAAAACAATCATGGCAGTGATGATATGTCACGCAATTATGGCATTGATCTACCAAGCAATTATGGCAGTAATAATGATATGACAGACAGTGGTGATATGCCAAATAATTATGGCGTTGAGTAATATATGACAAATAATTATGGCCTTGATCTACCTAACAATCTATGACAGTAATGACATGCCAAACAATTATGGCGGTGGTGAACAACAAAATGATTCTTGTAGTACACATAAATCAAATCTGACGGCGAATTACCAAGATTGCACCGCGTATACTGCGATAATATTTTGGAAGACCTGATGATTTATTAAGATGGACGCCATCTTTAGAAAAAAGGGAAAGTTGGGGCTTCCAGAATCCTCTGTGTTTCCAGAATTTCACGCGGGTTGCAGAGTGCAATGCTTGCTCTAATAAGCAGTTGGTTTCTTTAACCTTCCGATTAAAGTTAACAGGACATTTTATACGGGGCAGGAGCTGCCCTATCACTAGTTCAATCATGAACGTCGCTCGTCTGGGCTCTCTCCTGCCTCTCTCCGTTCAACTCCGCCCATTAGCTAACAACGGTGCAGATTCCCCACATATTTTATGGGGGCGCTGTGGACTCGATTTTCTCGGATTTTCTTGGAGTTCCTCCCGCTTTTAGCTCTGCTGTGGCTAGATAAACATCTTACAAATATTCTACGTCACTAACTTCGGAAAATCTTTGCGAAATAAAGACAAATCTTACCTCAGACGACCAGCATCAGTGAAATCCAAACGACGGTAGACTGCGCGCGCGAGAAAACGTTCCAAATTCACCCTCGGTTACATGTTTTCAAAAAGTGGTATCGTGCACGGAAACGGACTGAATATTCCCAAAAGAATTAGATTCCAGCGGACAAGAAACCGCGATGGAAATATAGATCGAAATATATATATATATAAGTTCCCTTCCCACTCTCTCACCAAAAAAAGTAGTGGCGTTAATGAGCAAACGCTGCATTGACAGATTTAACAACATTATATCATTTAAACTTTTATTCACATACTGAATTGTACACATTTTCATATATTAAGGAGGGAAATGTTCTGGAATCAGAGCAAGTGATATTTTATGTGGTCTCAATTCGTAGAATTTGCTTTTATTTCCATCGCGGTTTCTTGTTCCTGGAATGCATGCTTTTGAGCGGATTCAATTCAGCCCGTTTCCGTGCACGATACCACTTTTTAAGAACCTGTAACCGCGCGAGAATTTGGAACGTTTTCTCGCGCGCGCAGTCTACCGTCGTTTGGATTTCACTGATGCTGGTCGTCTGAGGTAAGATTTGTCTTTATTTCGCAAAGATTTTCCGAAGTTAGTGACGTAGAATATTTGTAAGATGTTTATCTAGCCACAGCAGAGCTAAAAGCGGGAGGAACTCCAAGAAAATCCGAGAAAATCGAGTCCACAGCGCCCCCATAAAATATGTGGGGAATCTGCACCGTTGTTAGCTAATAGGCGGAGTTGAACGGAGAGAGGCAGGAGAGAGCCCAGACGAGCGACGTTCATGATTGAACTACCCTATCACAACAAAACTCACCTCACAACACAATAATAAGTAATTCGCCACTGAAAGTAAATCTCTAGTCAGTTTAGCCGGTGTTGTTGACGAATTACACAAGTCGTTCTCTCCAAAATGTAAAAATATTATGTCTGGTGGCCAAGATGATGAGCGAATTTTAGCATGAATATGTCTCGGCATCGAGTCAACCCCCCCCCCACCAATACCCAGATATGAAACATCAAATTGAGTAGGGTTTAGGTGTAGATTATAGGAGCTGTGTGATAGATAATCTTTGAGACGGCGTATGTAACTGTGTCCAAAGATGAAAACTTTTAAGGGGGGAGGGTCATTCACATACACCTGACTCTCGACTTCCAGCATCTTAAATGCACACGTATGAACGTTTTTAACGATATTAAAGAGAAGAATAAAGTGAAAGCACACTCACCAGCGAGATCCGACAGATGAAAGGGAGCTAGTTCTGGTTTTCAAGCTCAAGTTGGAGCCACAAAGACGAAAACGACTTTCTTCGATCAAAACAGACCAGAACTGACCGAGAAAT
The DNA here is from genome assembly GCA_036873755.1 of Hanleya hanleyi. Lineage (NCBI taxonomy): Eukaryota > Metazoa > Mollusca > Polyplacophora > Lepidopleurida > Hanleyidae > Hanleya > Hanleya hanleyi. The sequence goes on from JAVTVY010040232.1 coordinate 14,565, forward strand.
CAAATGTGAACAAGCGGTGGACGCGAATTGTGACATGGCCTGATCCGATTGGCCAAGAAGTAGGTGGAGACGTCATTCAGTGCGGCTCACCTCATTGCCCCAAAACTGGTATGACGTTCTGGGACATTTTATCAGCTGTCTGTTTAGAGTTACCTCCCATGGACCACCACAAGCTTCTTTCTCCAACATAAAACATATTACGTTCCAAGCCTCTTGGGAAAAGATATCACTATCAGGAAGGGTTTAAGAAGTTGGAATCAAGATGCCGTCTCATACATTTATTCTTTTTCATTTCATAATAACAAAATGATTCGACGTAACCAACTTCGGTTACGAAATGCCTAACCAAATATCCGAAAATCGCACATATCGGCTTGATCGAACATACACAAGTGGAGATAATACAACATGACTATACCCAGATAATTATCGTGTGAGTGCACCTTTCAAGGGCGTAGACAAGGGGGGGCTTGGGGGGGCTTCAGCCCCCCCAAATATTGGCGTCCGTCAAAAAAAAAATAACAAAAAGAAAAGAAAAAAAAAGGGACAAAAAAGGAAAGAAAGCAAGAAAGAAACAAAAAGGAAACATAGCAGAGAAGTAAATGTTTAGCTTGTCACATATCTTTATCAATTGTTGCATATTACAGGGGAAGTAAAATCAACAATGCTTACCAGAAGGACTAGAATAGTAGTATGTAGTACGCAAGAAGGCAGGATAGCGCCCCACTGCGCATGCGCGAGAACCTTTTTTGACGTCATTTGGGGAGGTTTTGGGGCGGTATTGGGGCGGAGCGCATGCGTGTGACGTCAGAATGATCGGCGTGTGGGTGGTGGGACAAAATGGCGGCGTGTGGGTGGTGGGACAAAATGGCGGCTGTGGGTGGTGGGACAAAATGGCGGCTGTGGGTGGTGGGACAAAATGGCGGCTGTGAATCGGCCTGTGGATGTGAGTGAGTGCAAGATGTGGGTGGTGGGACAAAATGGCGGCTGTGGGTGGTGGGACAAAATGGCGGCGTGTGGGTGGTGGGACAAAATGGCGGCCTGTTTTTTGTGTCGTGTGGGTGGTGGGACAAAATGGCGGCCTGTTTTTTGTGTGGTGTGGGTGGTGGGACAAAATGGCGGCCTGTTTTTTGTGTCGTATGGGTGGTGGGACAAAATAAATTGGATGTGAGTGAGTGCAAGATGTGGGTGGTGGGACAAAATGGCGGCTGTGGGTGGTGGGACAAAATGGCGGCGTGTGGGTGGTGGGACAAAATGGCGGCCTGTTTTTTGTGTGGTATGGGTGGTGGGACAAAATGGCGGCCTGTTTTTGTGTCGTATGGGTGGTGGGACAAAATGGCGGCCTGTTTTTTGTGTCGTATGGGTGGTGGGACAAAATGGCGGCCTGTTTTTGTGTCGTGTGGGTGGTGGGACAAAATGGCGGCCTGTTTTTTGTGTCGTGTGGGTGGTGGGACAAAATGGCGGCCTGTTTTTTGTGTCGTGTGGGTGGTGGGACAAAATGGCGGCCTGTTTTTGTGTCGTGTGGGTGGTGGGACAAAATGGCGGCCTGTTTTTGTGTCGTGTGGGTGGTGGGACAAAATGGCGGCCTGTTTTTGTGTCGTGTGGGTGGTGGGACAAAATGGCGGCCTGTTTTTGTGTCGTGTGGGTGGTGGGACAAAATGGCGGCCTGTTTTTGTGTCGTGTGGGTGGTGGGATAAAATGGCGGCCTGTTTTTTGTGTGGTATGGGTGGTGGGACAAAATGGCGGCCTGTTTTTGTGTCGTGTGGGTGGTGGGACAAAATGGCGGCCTGTTTTTTGTGTCGTGTGGGTGGTGGGACAATGGTGGTGGGACAAAATGGCGGCCTGTTTTTTGTGTCGTATGGGTGGTGGGACAAAATGGCGGCCTGTTTTTGTGTCGTGTGGGTGGTGGGACAAAATGGCGGCCTGTTTTTTGTGTCGTGTGGGTGGTGGGACAAAATGGCGGCCTGTTTTTTGTGTCGTGTGGGTGGTGGGACAAAATGGCGGCTGTGGGTGGTGGGACAAAATGGTGGATTATAGAAAACGTATAAAGCGGAAATGGCGGCCTGTTTTTTGTATGTCGTGTGGGTGTGGACAAAATGGCGGCCTGTTTTTTGTGTCGTATGGGTGGTGGGACAAATGGCGGCCTGTTTTCTTGTATGTCGTGGGTGGTGGGACAAATGGCGGCCAGTTTTTTGTGTCGTGTGGGTGGTGGGACAAAATGGCGGCCTGTTTTTTTGTAGTCGCGGGTGGTGGGACAAAAATGGCGGCCTGTTTTTTGTGTCGTATGGGTGTGGGACAAAAATGGCGGCCTGTTTCTTGTGTCGTGTGGGTGGTGGGACAAAATGGCGGCCTGTTTTTTGTGTCGTGTGGGTGGTGGGACAAAATGGCGGTCAGTTTTTTGTGTCGTGTGGGTGGTGGGACAAAATGACGGCTGTGGGTGGTGGGACAAAATGGCGGCTGTGGGTGGTGGGACAAAATGGCGGCTTGTGGGTGGTGGGACAAAATGGTGGATTATAGAAAAACGTATAAAAGGAGTCGATTTTTAGGGTAGGGGTGTATTCATTGCACTACTTTTGCGGAGCACTGTGACTTACCTGACCTTATTCACGGTTGTGCGCAGGTGTATGACGTCACTTCCGGTCTGCGTGAATCGGGCGTGACCTGGGACTATGGGATGCATGTACTGACTTGGTTCTGGGTATTTGTCATCACGGGGAGGTCACGTGATCAGTTCAAGGACATATCCATTTTTTTCCATCACGGTTGTGCGCAGGTGTATGACGTCACTTCCGGTCTGCGTGAATCGGGCGTGACCTGGGACTATGGGATGCATGTACTCACTTGGTTCTGGGTATTTGTCATCACGGGGAGGTCACGTGATCAGTTCAAGGTCATATCCGTTTTTTATCGATATGTCAACCCCACACCCAGTCCATTAGATGCCCCTTCACCTCACCTTCAATTTGATACCTCACTCGACCCCATCGGGCCACTAGGGGCTCTCCTAGCTCCAAAAAGGCTATTTTCACACCCTTCGGCCGCCGCGCATGCGCGGAATCACCCTAATTCAACCCCACACCCAGCCCATTAGATGCTCCTTCACCTGACCTTCAATTTGATACCTCACTCGACCCCATTGGTCCATTTAAAAAAAAAAAAATTTTGGCTATCCCCTAGCTCCAAAACGTCTATTTTCATACCCTTTTGGCCGCCGCGCATGCGCAGAATCACCCTAATTCAACCCCACACCCAGCCCATTAGATGCTCCTTCACCTGACCTTCAATTTGATACCTCACTCGACCCCATGGGTCCATTTTTAAAGAAAAAATTGGGGCTATTCCATCAACCTTGCTTACCCCTTGTCCCCCCCCCCTCCAATTTCCCCTCCCCTTTTTTAATTTCAATTTTTAATTGTTAAAAAAACATAGAAAATGAAAAAGATTTTTTTTGGCTCCATGAATCTTGTTTTTCTTTCGTATTCAATAAAAAAAAAATTTTTTTTGGCTATTCCATTTCCCTCCCCCCCCCCCACTCCAATTTTCCCCTTTTTTTTCAATATCTTGATTATTGCGGCTTCGTCTGCAATAACCTGCTCAAAACTTGTCGTTATCGTTATTCCATCAGCTTCTTCAATGCTAACTAGCTCTCTGTGTTCTGTAGCCGCAGCCGCAGCATGTCTCGGATCTCTAGGCGGATGGTGTATAAACAGGGCTCGTCTTCTGGAACTCATAATTGTATTTTATGAATAAATGACAACAGACCCCAGGTTATTTATAGTCTACACGGCTTGTGGTGGGACAAAATGGAGGCCCGTGGGTGGTGGGACAAAATGGTGGCCTGTTTTTTGTGTCGTGTGGGTGGTGGGACAAGATGGCGGCCTGTTTTTTGTGTCGTGTGGGTGGTGGGACAAAATGGCGGCCGGTGTCAGTCAGTGCAATATGGTGGTATCTGCTAAAAAAATGTTTTCCATGCACACTGTATAGTGTTGCGTTACCATTGCCCAAAGATAAAAAATTTCCTAGTTTTATTTCGAATCATCAGATTTTAGTGCATAATATTGCTGAAATAATGCCAACAGAAAACTCAGAGTCAATTTAAATATTTATTTGTATTGAGAAAATTATAAGAATTTCGAAGAGAAAAGAGCCGAGATAATGTCTGTCTGTCCTGGAAATCAGCTGTTCAGCAATAAATCGACATCTCCGTGACCTTCAACGAGATTTTGACATTAGGTTTTACCCGCTTTTATCACAAATCATTATAAAGAAATTGTCACACCCGGTGAACCCCTGAAACCCACATCCTACCTGAGAGTTTGGTAAGATATTCCATTCATTCGTTCCCGTGGAGTAGAATTTCATCCACCAGCTTTCACTGTTGTGGTGCGGGAGTGGGAGTTTTGCACTGATGAAAACGAATGTCGTCCTCTCTCACGAAACCAAACACAAAAATTGACAAATTATACGGACTGCCACGATAAGCGAATGTATGCAACAAAATAGCGTTCCGTACTGCAGATGTCCGATAAAATCCCTCCAGTCAAGGGAGGCGTGTTACAGTATGTTGATTCCACAAAACCTGTTCGGTGGCCTACATCATCGTTCAATCGCTGCACATAAAGGCTGCGTTCAGCTCACCAGAACTGTATACACTTCGAAATCTGTGAAAGAATATCAATTTTCACGTTTCCTGTCTGATATCACACAAATTTACGCGTCCGCTCGAACACAACACAGCACACTCTCTCGATTACAGTCTACGGGTATACATGCAGGCGATGCATGATGCAGATCACATTATTCATCTCAGCGGACACCGAAAGGAACAAAGTTCCGTTATAAACTGCGACAGAGAATGTTCCCCAGCTCAGAAAACAACACAATGATCAGTGAAATCGTCCTTCGTATGCACGACGCTAACAAAACGCTAACAAAATGGCCGCTCAAGGTCAATTTGCCCGGATAATAAAGTCGTTCAAACCACAGCGCCATCTATTCGCTTTGGTGCAAGGGAGACAACTCGGACTAGACCAATTCGAAGATCATGTCCGCTATATTTAGCCT
>JAVTVY010040233.1:0-18674 GCA_036873755.1 Hanleya hanleyi
ACCATTTGGGAATGGTTAAGACTCCGGCGATATTTGCTATAATCCGCCTTCCCGCATGAACGCAACAACAATGGACAGATATTTGACGCGCGTCAGTGAGCAGGTCAACAGTCTAGCTTCATGTTGCAATCTGCGCTTGATAGAATGAACTTATCTGTTCTTAATCTGCATTGAAGTTGTTATTCACGAAAATAATTCACATGCACGCCTAGAAAACAGGTGCCCTTCGTAAAACAAATATTACGAGTTTGGCATTTTATCAAATCCCGATAAAATGATTCATTTATAGAAAAATTAATTAGTACCACATTGCTATTATTTCAAATATGTCCAACGTTTTAGTTTATAATATATTGTCACTGGCAACTGTAAAGCAGCAAAACTATGGGCAATCTTGAGTGAAAAGAAAACTTGGCCTACAGTATCCCGAGGTTATTCGCAAGATAGAAAGTGGTTCTATAGATAAAAAGAAAATAATCCATTCAGCATGTTGGGCAATGCTCGTGTACCCGAACCTATCGGAATATGGGATAGGCTACCTTTACGAATGGTTGATTCTCAGATAAAGTGCTGGTAGCTGAATATCTGTGTGTGAGTCCAAAATATTGTCTGAAACGTAATTCCTCAGAGATATTTACGGCCAGTGAAATTCCAGTTCTGTCTTCAACACGGAACTATGATCGACACCAACAGTTGACCTTATTTCAGAGAAATTGGGACCTGTTGTCACCGTAGTTTCATACAGTCTAAGTGATCACTGATCCATTGTGATTAAGCATAATGTCTCGAAATTATTGATATGGTTTTAGCAAAGTAGGTTTCTTTTAATGAAATCATGTCATTTAACATTATGAGGAATATGTGAAAAAAATTCTTCGTTCTAACCTATAGCACCGAGTCACTTTGAGGATGACATGTCTATATATCGATAGTTTAATGTCCACATCAGTCGCTGGTTTCACCAATAACTTAAGATGGTCATTAAACTAGGAAGTTGGAGATGCCATGCAACCCTGGAAGTCGTATTAAATATATATGAATACATGTATATGCAAAATATGCCATATTCATAGCGTTCACTATGGAAACAATTTGTTTATTGTTGGTACAAAAATCCAAAGAACGGATTTCTGCTAAATGAATAGAGAATTCACTAGGTTATTTCATACGTGAATTAGTCTTGTATTCAACGACGGAGATGACTGATATGTTGGTATCTTGGAAATTGGTATATTTCCTTCAAGTTGAGCAATTTTAAACTAAAATCTGAATGACTTTCCCTCAAACTTAGGGTGAATTAGTAACTCAAGTTTTATAGGGATCAATTTCCGCTCAAACCTTTCTAAGAGAGTACCTTACTGGTATCTATACACAATGCCAACTTCAACTACTACAGGTTGCATATTACACATAGGTCAAGATCGTGTGGGTTGCTAAGCTCAGTAGATCGACTGCAGATATATCGGGAAGGAAGAGGGATGAGGTTCGATGCTGATTATTTCAAAGAGGATTCCAAAATACATGTATCACATTGCTGGCAGGTATATCAGGAGGATATACGCTAAGTCCTCTCTAAATGTTCCTTGATAAGATTGTCCACACTATCTATAAATGTGGCTTCGTACTCCAGGGGCTCAGCTGGAGACCTTGGACGTGTCACGACACGCGCGGGTAATTTCCTGGGTTCTTTCTTGTCTTTCTTGAAGATAATTTTGTCTGGCAACCGGTCAGGAAGTTTATAATCGAAACTAGAGCCGGCGAAAAACGTCGGTTCGGCTTTTTGTTTGTGTTTGGCCACAATGGGCGGATCATAGAATACCTGGAACTGTGGTGCCTTGTATTGTTTGACTTTCCTTGGACTGACGAAGGTTGGAAAAAGACTTTCTGTTACAGCCAGGCGGGATGGTTTCTTTTTCCGGAATCCCGTGTCCCCTTCTGCCAATCGTCGATTCATTTCCCTCAGACTATAGCTACTCTTGGGTTTGTTTCGATTTAACAGCGCTTCCCGCTCTTTTCGCTCCTTGTCACGCGCTCTCTTCTCAATCTCGTCTGGGTTTTCTCGAACTTCGTGCAGTCTCCTCATCTGCAGTTGCGAGACTCTTCCAGACGCCACTTTGTCCTGTATATCAGCGAAGCTCATATAAGGCATGTTTTTCTTCACCAGAGCCGCCGTCGTGAAATTTTCCTGAGATACTCTGAGACTTCTAAAGCCAGATTCATACCTAGAGCGTTCTCGTTGGGTCCTACGGGTTTTCCCGCACTCTCGACACATGCTGGGACCAAGGATTTCGCAACATTGTCGAGACAGACTGGACGTGCCCGCATCATCGGAGATATCTTCGTCTATTTCGTCATCTGTGGCCCACGCAACAGGAGTGGTGACTGGGGCAGGGGGTTCGCTGTACAGGCTACGAGGTGTGTACGGCCTCTCTGGACTGACTCCACGAGCAGTGCATGTCTGGGGTCTGGACATTCTACCGGGGTCACAGAACATGTACGACTGAACCATTTCTACCGTGCTCCGTCTGCTTTGTCTGGAACTGTTAGCGCGTGCCTCTTCTGCCCACGTAATTATGTCGTCAACGCTCAATGAGGTGGGCCTGGCAGGTCCATTATTGTTTCGAAACCAAGTTGACTGTGGTACAGAGACCGCCCAGCTCCCACCAGCGGTCATCTGAAAATAGACATCAGTTCAATGTAAAGTCGATTTTGATTGGATGATTTATTGGTCGTAACCTGACAGTTTATGTAATAAACTAGCCCATTTTACCATATAGCAAAATGTCCTCATATGACAATCAATTGTTTCAAATCATTTGGAAACCACGGTGATAAAATCACGAGGGATTACATTTATGGACTAGTGTCAATATATGTACATTTATTTCAATAGACATATTTATGGACATATAGACTCCACGCGAATAGCTGCAATAAGAGCGCGGCTAAGACACTAAGGCTACCTTCGAGAATCTACCGTATTCTCGGGTCTCAATGTGCGGTGCAGATGGAAACTTTCCCGTGGAGTCATATGGTTGCTTTTTAGTCGCCAGACGTGAATTTTCCCACCTCTTGCATATCGCTTCAATGTATGTTGTCAACAGCAAGCCATATTTAAGATGTGCGTGTTCGTCGCAGCTTACAACAAATGCCCTCTTCCCAATGACATTTCTCGTAAAACTTTGGAAGGAATCTATAGATAGATAGCTCAGATTTGAACTCGCACCTTTAGTAAATGCAAAGAGCGATTCCACGACAAGAGGCCTTGTGATGATGATTTTACGAATGATAAAACATCGTGCTATCTTGCGTTTATGAAGGGAACTGTTCTCTCTTACAAGAAGCAAACTTTTAACTTTTAATTTTCAGTTTATACAAGTGGTGCTACCTGTCTATACCGTATACATGTCTATTGACGCGTATTTATTTGTGTGGACAACGGCTGAATACCGAGTGTCGGATCTTCCGCCTATACTTCAAGCTTAATCATTCACACAATATCTGCGATTTCTCAGATAACATCATTATGATAGCTGGAACTAAATTTAACTGGAACTGATCATGATATGGCCTATTTCGAAACGTCTTCTCCTATACCTTTTTAACTCATGAATGGAAGCACGTGTTATATATTTCTGTGTCAGCATTGATGGACATCAAATTAAACTGAATGGAAGGCGTAAATGTAATTTAATAGAAGTAATGTAAATGACAGAGTTTATGTAACATAGCCCATTTGACGCTTGGGTCCATAACTGCACGGTGATAACTGAGTCAACAGTTTATTTGCTGATCATGACCAATTTGATTTTATCACCATGAAGACAGACGTAACAGCTCATAGCCTCCTGACAAAATAATATATACATATATATGTATATATATATTAGTGAGTGCAATATGTCTGCAGATATATCACGTTTGCAGTTGGCTCTGTTTCATATGGTGTTCTATTTGGGCCAAGTTTGCGTCGCGTGGCGACTTTTAGAAACTCGCCACTCGCCACGCGCCGTGAACCTCTCCGGCGCGCGGCGACTGGCGACTTTCTGCTATCTCTTAACCTGCAAAAACTCGCCAGTCGCCACCCGCCGTAAAACACGGCGAGTTTCGCTCTATCTCTTAACCTGGAAAAACTCGCCGCGCGCCACTCGCCGGATGAACCACGGCGCACGGCGACTGGCGACTTTTGATTGTAGTGAAACTCGCCACTCGCCACGCGCCGTGGACATCTCCGGCGCGCGGCGACTGGCGACTTTCTGCTATCTCTTAACCTGCAAAAACTCGCCAGTCGCCACCCGCCGTAAAACACGGCGAGTTTCGCTCTATCTCTTAACCTGGAAAAACTCGCCGCGCGCCACTCGCCGGACAAACCACGGCGCGCGGTGACTGGCGACTTTTGACTTCTAGAATTCTCAGGACTTTTTCTCAAGTGCGCTGCCCGAGGAGCATCAATTATGCAGTTCCAATATCATAAATCACAGTCGCGATCTCATAGAATTTGAGGAAGTAAAAGAAATATGGAAACTGTTGAAAGAAATACGTCTTTTCATCTTTAAAAATAGGGTCTTGATAGTTTGTAGGGTTTGTGATACAGGAAATATCAACCCAACAAAGAGCCGCTCTATGGATTAAAACAGCAATAAAGGATCTCTTATACAAAGATATCGCCCGTTTTTCACATAAAACTTACGAAGAGAGAAATTCATCCAGAGAAAATGTTAGCATTTTTTCTTACTTTTTTAATCAATATGACGATGACGCTCTAATCGCTTTCTTAATATTTCATACAGCATATTAGTTGACGTTGCTTTTATCTTGTAAAACAAAATTCCCGCGTCGAGTGCTTTATTGTATCTTAAATAAGGAACAATTTCAAAGCGATTCATTCTGAATTGAAAACGATATGCTGTTTTATAAATATATATAGGCACTTATATAAAAAAAGACTAAAAAACGATTGAAAATGTTGTCTTGGTGTTAACTTTTTAAAATATACCAGCAGATAATAACGAGAGTATGCAAGTTCTGCACAGAAACGGATAACGAGTATTTTAATAAAACAATATCTGCACATTTGACAAAATTAGATTGCCCTATATGCGTATTGCATTAAAAAGAACTTGTTTCAAAAAACAACTATATTAATTATTACAGATAGCTTACATCTTCAAAATTAGTCACATAGCATCAGATGTAGCTGGAGAGTTCATTCATTAGAAATTATGTATTTTTATGCACGAGGAAGAGATTTAAAATTAAATTAAATGACATCATGTTTCGAACAAAATATTCCGATAATTGATGCTCCCCGGGCATGCGCACTTGAGAAAAAGTCCTGAGAATTCCAGAAGTCAAAAGTCGCCAGTCGCCGCGCGCCGTGGTTCATCCGGCGAGTGGCGCGCGGCGAGTTTTTCCAGGTTAAGAGATAGAGCGAAACTCGCCGTGTTTTACGGCGGGTGGCGACTGGCGAGTTTTTGCAGGTTAAGAGATAGCAGAAAGTCGCCAGTCGCCGCGCGCCGGAGAGATCCACGGCGTGTGGCGAGTGGCGAGTTTCACTACAGTCAAAAGTCGCCAGTCGCCGTGCGCCGTGGTTCATCCGGCGAGTGGCGCGCGGCGAGTTTTTCCAGGTTAAGAGATAGAGCGAAACTCGCCGTGTTTTACGGCGGGTGGCGACTGGCGAGTTTTTCCAGGTTAAGAGATAGCAAAAAGTCGCCAGTCGCCGCGCGCCGGAGAGGTCCACGGCGCGTGGCGAGTGGCGAGTTTCTAAAAGTCGCCACGCGACGCAAACTTGGCCCAAATAGAACACCATAGTTTCAATTAGTCGGAGGTGAATCGAATAGAGCGACTGTGGTTGTAAGCCGGATGGAAATTATCTGTGTGTCTAACTTCCCAAAGGTATATATGTCCTGAAGAACAATGAATGGAGTAGGACACACGATAGCTTGAATACGCGAAGATAAGAAAACAGTTAAATGTGTGGTCACTGATTTTGTATTGACTCAACCAACCATAAAATATACATATATTTCATAACACTCTACTCCTTACGCGACATTCGATCCGCGGTAGGTGGATATAAATGTGTTTACTATGCTGTCCCGAATATGTATGTATGTATGTACTTTATAGCCAGACATTCAGACTAAGACTGTCGTATATTCAACGGTGTACAAACGGTTCTGTACGACTGTGTCAATCGAACTTTTGGCAGGTTGAATCTGATCATGGAGTTTATTGAGCAAACAATTCTATTACAAGCGTCTGGTCCGTCATTCATAATTCAGCCGTCGTCCATTAGAGAATATCTGCGTCCATAATCCAAAGACCTATCCCATATTCCATATAACAGTATTAGCACCAAATTCAAAAAGACAATCATAGTATACATAAACATAGGCTTGTTATCTGCAAGAGAGAAGCGGTCAACAGTTTTCAATGATGCCGGCGTGATGGCTAAGAGTGTCCTGGTGATTAGTGTCCCTTTTCTGCTGCAAATAAGGACGGACACTTATCTCCAATGCGGAGATAAATGTCCTAGCTGGGTTAAAAGATAGGAGCCGGACACTCGTAGCCACCGGACATTCTTAGCCTCCACACCGGCAAGACATCATGATGTTCCAAAAATATCAAATCCGTATCGCTGATCAGTATTCTTAATCCATAATATTTTTTGTAAAGTCGTCATCTAAAGAATGATGTATCTCAGTCACGCTTTGATTGTGACTGTTCATATGAGTACCATGAGGATCTTGAAGTACATGGGTTCATACGGCCTCTAGCCCCGGGTTAAGCGGAATTAGACACAAGTTACGAAACGTAACGCCATAGATCTTGCATGCTACGCTCGTATTTTGCTATCAGCATGCGATATGTATCACCAAATTTGAGAAACTCTGAGTGGAGGCGCTTGGTGGTATAGCCCTGTTTTATAAGTTTCTGCAACAATGTTTTATGGCGTTGATTAAAATCGTCACAGTTAACACAGGATCTAGCAAATGCATGATCCGATGAAAACCGGTGGCTTGAGGAGTAATCCGGGTGTGGGAAACCTAGCGCCGTGGGGGCGGGATGAGATTGGGCGTTGCGGGCAGGGAGAGATGAGGAATGGGTTTAGTGGGGGAGAGGGGAAGGGCAGTTGTTGGCGAGAGGGGCATTGACGGAGGTCGCAAACTTCAGATTTGAAAAAATGATAGCGCTTTTCTGTCCCCTAAGGCTACGGTGATTTTAAGTTTTTCAGTCAAAGAACTTATTGTTTTTGTTGCTGATTATAATATAGCTTAACGTTAATGCTGTTCTTGAAACTGTGATTCGTATCGTAGAAGATTTGTCCAAGTGGGAATAAATGTTGACCTTTATCATATACAGTGGCTAGTTCGCCTAAACAACATGCCCTTTTGGACTGTAAGGTCATTCTGGATAAACTCATACCGTGGCCTTACCTGGTTATGTGAGTAGAAAGACACCTTTTTCCTAGCCGTGGTCCTCATCGCTCCAATGTATTTATATAAACTGATAGCCAGTGGTACAGTTATATTATTAATGTTACAATTCTTAATTACTATTGCACTCTACCCTCTATACTCTAGTTGGAGAAATGTCTACAGGGCTACATGGGTCTTGACAACATACTTGTATCTTATGTTTGATCGTTTATTATATAGGGGACACAAAAACTCAGTTACGGGGTACATGAAAACACCTGTACATACCATTGAAGTCGCGAAACATCTTGACATTGATAAACTCTAAGTGTCTATGATTTATGAGTGATATCGATACAATCACTGCATAGAAATAAATACACCGTATGGTATAGCAGATAAGGGACGGCTAACCACCACACAGTTCAATATGCATGAGTATCTATAGGTATATATGGTCTCTTACAAGAGGTGATAGTAAAACTGGGTACAAATCTTCAATACGGCCTGATATCTGACAATTGATTAATAAATATATTATATTTTAGGAATATGCTCTCGGGTTACCTATTGCTAACATTACTTGGTCCTGTCGACCGCATGGCGTATTCGCGCAGACGCAAGACCTTCAAATAACTATATCGCTATATACATTGAGTTCAAGTTACTTAAATCTGGTGTTAGATTTAAAATAGGTAGCCATCGCCCTTGTTTTCAGCTCTAAAGTCAATGAAGAGGGAAGCATTCCTGGTGAAGAAGTACTACTGTAGCAAAAGTACTGTACGATGGGATTTTTGCGGAATACTATAGAGCGTTCAGAAAATAATGTACTATAGCGTATTATAATATACATGTACTATAGCATACTGTGATGCAATAAATTACACTATAGTATACAACAGTACACAGAAAAAGAATTCCTTAAAAATTTAAGGAATATTCCCCGACTATTACACCAGCGGAATATTCATCAACATAACTAAGGAATATTCCTTACCATGTTAAGGAAATTCCTTAACTGTCGTTAATATTCCTTAATTATAAGGAATATTCCGCTGGTGTAATAGTCGGGGAATATTCCTTTTTTTTTTTTCAGTATATACTGAAGTGAAGATATTATAGTATATTAGAATGAGAATACTATACGGTATACCGTTATAGCAAAGTATACCATAGTAAAATATTGTAGCATAGTAAAATACTATAGTATATACCATAGTAAAATACTGTACTCTCTAAAAAAGTTGAGTGAAATTTCACTCAAGTAAGAGTGGAAATTGATCCCACTCAATACGTGAGTGAGGTTTTCACTCAACTTGAGTTACTTTTCACTCAACTGAGTTAAATGCACTCAAGCATAAGAGTGGAAATTGATCCCACTCAAGTTGAGTGAACTTGAATGTTTTTAACTCAAGTTGAGTGAAAAGTAACTCAAGTTTGAGTGAACGGGTACATTTCACGCAAACTTGAGTGAAACAGATCACTCAAGTTTTTTAGAGAGTAGTATGGTAGAAATACTCCGGTAAAATACTATAGTATACTATGGTAGAAATATTATACTATTATACTATAGTCTACTATGATGTTTCCACTACATGTATATTAAAAAAACAGTTTTCGTTGATGCCAGGAAGACAACACGAGATGTTGTTTTCATCGCTCAATTCCCGTCACTAAATCATTATAACTAACATGTATGATAAATAGTGTTCATCAAAATAAGCATCAGATCCCACGTTCATTAATCAACCGTCGTCTATACAGATTTCCAGGGTCAATGCCCGAAATATCGTATCCACACATCACTTTGAATCAAACGCATGACATAAAAATATATATAAATACAATCTAATAGTTAGAAGGTTATCAGAGCACGATTAACCGAAACTAAAAACAATGAGATCGTTTATAGAATTACTGAGACTATAGCGATATGTTGATGTTTTCTTACCTTTGCTGCAATACGGTTGAAATCCTGGCGATTTAAAAGTTATTTATGACCGGATTGCTTCCCTGATTTATTATTTCCATCATGTTCTTTACTCTACAACCGACCAAAAAGAAGTGTTCCATGCCAGTCATGATCACTGGGTTGTCCACATATCCTGAGCTATAATCACACACTATACGTCTGAACAGTGGAGAATAATTTTATCTGTCATATCGGACCGCCCAAGGGCAATGCTTGCCCTTTAGTCACGTGATTCTTATGATCATGCGAACTTAACGGTATAAGGTGGTTTATTTCTGAAGCTAGTTGCGAAGACCTTGCCAATATTTCACAAAAGGAAGATAACCCGCGATAACCTGACACAAAACCTCTAAACAGAACACAGTATAGTTTCGTATTACCTTTAAATACAATTAAGGGACACTCGGGAGTCTAAGAAGAAAAAAATCATGTGTGCTGATTATGCGATAATGTCTTTGAAGAGTTACCTAGGAGTTAAAAGTTGTGTATATGATAGATCAAAAAGACATTTATGTAGTCTCTCTCGAAATTCCAGTCTTCTCTAAATTGTTCATAATAGCCTGGAAATAGCTTCTAAGTGCGATGTCTTAGACATGTATTCTGTAGAACGGCAATCTAGTCACAGCACCAATTTTACTCGTAGAATGATGTAGATAAAGGCTTGGATCTATCACGGTAATACAGAGCAAAGGGATACCTGCCAGATCCATGACTGCCTTCAAGATTGTCAAAGATTGCACTTAACACAATGGAATACTTATATCGCTTTTATCGATATACCGGAATAACAATTTGAAATAAGGTTAACCAGTGCTGAACGAGAGTTACATGAATGAGAGACTTGAATTGAGGTTCACCCCCACACTGACTACACCTTGTGGCAGGTAAGTCTGAACATTTCGGGTATAAGGTAATTTATAAGGTAGAGAATGTGTCCAAATTAAACGCAACATATACAGGTGGTGAAAAAAGATACCGGCGTACTGACAAGAAGTCATATATGACCCCACAGGCCAATATTCTGACTGCATAGTAAAATTTCTCAAGAACAAATAATCGCTGCAACGGTTTGTATCTCAGCCACGCTTTTATTGTAGCTGTTCATGTGGACATCCTGAACATAAAATAACCACACGACCCCCAGCACCGGTTTCAGCGGTAGTATATACAAATATCTGAGAGCAATGATGTAATAGCCCTATTAAGTCATCTGTGATGCAATGTGATGAACTATGTAACTGTTACATAGACGAAACGACCCAAGCGGGGAAAATATTAGTAGAATGTAAGTTCATATTCAGAATTCATATAGGTCTGGTACGACGCCAAGAATTCGAAATAACAGAATTTAGAAATAAGATCCAATGATGTTATTATTGTAAATTCATGCCTTCTGTTGTTATAGCATTGTGCATGTTGCCAAGGATGCTTTAAATATCATGCATGATTATCTCCCTTATAATTTGAATCTCGGGAATAGAGATGTGGGGTTCATGTGGGGTATGGATAAAATTGCTTTAGGCGCTTAAGATAAATCTAGGGATCATGTATGGAAATTAAACGGGGTAAGTTATGAACGACTCTTTGAGGTTAGTGATGATTGTGGGGATGCACGGGCATAGATTTTCGTGGTGCCAATAGCAGAATGTTCTCTTGCATATTGCTCCAATTTATTAGCTGTATATGGCAGGATTCTGCTGGTGGACTGTTAGTCCCCGAGGCCCGCCATCTGTACATGTTACTCGACAAATATATGTAGGTTTGTTGTTTTGGTGAGAAGATTAAGACGAACGACGTCGGGCATTACAGGTTAGTTTCTCTGGGCATTCTTGCATTTACTAGGTTACCCCATGTTGAGGCGTTCACTCCAACAGACGTGCACGATGCTCAACCATTAACATCAGATGAGTCGTTTGAGCTCAGTGATCTGTCATCACAGCTCCCGAGCTAGCGTATATAATTCCGCTTAAGCCGGTGCTAGGGGCCGTGTGTATACTTCACAGTCTTCACATGAACAGCTCCAATAAAAGCGGGACTGAGGTACCGAGGCTACGTCCGAGAATCCACCGTATTCTCGGGTCTGAATGATAGGTGCTGCGGGATGCTTTCCTGTAGAGTCATATGGTTGCTTTTTAGTCGCCAGACGTCGTCAAGTTTTCCCACCTCTTGCATATCGCTCCAATTGTCTGAGTGAACTTCCCGAGTGTGCTAATAGTATAAGATACGTATGGAGATTCGGTAGGGCAGAATATACTAACATGTTCATTGTTAGACCTATATCTCTCCAACGATGACCGATAGTCCAGCTAGGACACCATATTTGGAAATATACCTCTTTAAAATCAAGTGGGACATAATAAATATATCGTGAACCATAATCCAGCTGGAAAATCATGTTCAGATCTACACCCCTGTAGGGATGACCGTTATGGGACATTTAGACATATACTGTGAAGATGACCGATAGTCCAAGTGGGATATTTTAAAAATTACTATGGAGATGACCGAGAGTACAAGTGGGACATACCTTTTATACCTATACTATGAAGATGACCGATAGTTCAAGTGATGACATACTAAATCATACTATTTAGAAAGATGGCCAATAGTCCATAATATTTAGACCTATACAATAACGATGAGCGATAGTCTAGATGTGACACATACTATTTAGACCTAAACTATAAAAATGACCGATAGTCCAAGTGGGACATACAAGATCATACTATTTAGACCTACTATAAAGATGACCGATAGTCCATGTGGGACATACTATTTAGACCTATAAAATAAAGATGACCGACAGTCTATGTGGGACATACTGTTTAGACCTATACTATAAAGATGACCGATAGTCTAGGTGGGACATAGTATTTAGACCTATAAAATAAAGATGACCGACAGTCTATGTGGGACATACTGTTTAGACCTATACTATAAAGATGACCGATAGTCTAGGTGGGACATAGTATTTAGACCTATAAAATAAAGATGACCGACAGTCTATGTGGAACATACTGTTTAGACCTATATTATGAAGATGACCGATAGTCTAGGTGGGACATACTGTTTAGACCTATACTATAAAGGTGACCCGATGAGAGATCAAGACAGGAGTTCTTCGATTTGAGATATTTATATAAAAAAAATCTCAAAATGTTAATAAAGAAACCTCGTCAACATGGGTATGGTTCTGGCAAATAAGCAAATAAATGGTGTTGAATTTAGACCAACGCCGTATGTCCCCAACATCCTGTATTGGTGTTGGTCAACACAATTAATTGGTGTTGAACCAGTTTCTCTGGATAGCACTTAACGCCAGAATATGGTGCTGACCTAAAGACCATTTTCAGTTTTCGCATTAGTCAACACCATATGGTGTTGATCAGCCCTCAACGCCAAGAAGATGGTTCGAGAACCCTGATACAGTCTTAAATGGAAGGGTTTCTTCGGTTCGCTGAAGCATCCCGAGCCCTTCTCTCTGAAATTGACCTCGCAATATTCTGTGCAATATTCTGACCTATTGCCCACACGTGGCCATTACTGTACCTCGACATGCGAAAATACAATAAGTTATGAACGACTCTTTGAGGTTAGTGATGATTGTGGGGATGCACGGGCATAGATTTTCGTGATGCCAATAGCAGAATGTTCTCTTGCATATTGCTCCAATTTATTAGCTGTATATGGCAGGATTCTGCTGGTGGACTGTTAGTCCCCGAGGCCCGCCATCTGTACATGTTACTCGACAAATATATGTAGGTTTGTTGTTTTGGTGAGAAGATTAAGACGAACGACGTTGGGCATTACAGGTTAGTTTCTCTGGGCATTCTTGCATTTACTAGGTTACCCCATGTTGAGGCGTTCACTCCAACAGACGTGCACGATGCTCAACCATTAACATCAGATGAGTCGTTTGAGCTGATCTGTCATCACAGCTCCCGAGCTAGCGTATATAATTCCGCTTAAGCCGGTGCTAGGGGCCGTGTGTATACTTTACAGTCTTCACATGAACAGCTCCAATAAAAGCGGGACTGAGATACCGAGGCTACGTCCGAGAATCCACCGTATTCTCGGGTCTGAATGATAGGTGCTGCGGGATGCTTTCCTGTAGAGTCATATGGCTGCTTTTTAGTCGCCAGACGTCGTCAAGTTTTCCCACCTCTTGCATATCGCTCCAATTGTCTGAGTGAACTTCCCGAGTGTGCTAATAGTATAAGATACGTATGGAGATTCGGTAGGGCAGAATATATTAACATGTTCATTGTTAGACCTATATCTCTCCAACGATGACCGATAGTCCAGCTAGGACATCATATTTGGAAATATACCTCTTTAAAATCAAGTGGGACATAATAAATATATCGTGAACCATAATTCAGCTGGAAAATCATGTTTATATCTACACCCCTGTAGAGATGACCGTTATGGGACATTTAGACATATACTGTGAAGATGACCGATAGTCCAAGTGGGATATTTTAAAAATTACTATGGAGATGACCGAGAGTACAAGTGGGACATACCTTTTATACCTATACTATGAAGATGACCGATAGTTCAAGTGATGACATACTAAATCATACTATTTAGAAAGATGGCCAATAGTCCATAATATTTAGACCTATACAATAACGATGAGCGATAGTCTAGGTGTGACACATACTATTTAGACCTAAACTATAAAAATGACCGATAGTCCAAGTGGGACATACAAGATCATACTATTTAGACCTCCTATAAAGATGACCGATAGTCCATGTGGGACATACTATTTAGACCTATAAAATAAAGATGACCGACAGTCTATGTGGGACATACTGTTTAGACCTATACTATAAAGATGACCGATAGTCTAGGTGGGACATAGTATTTAGACCGATAAAATAAAGATGACCGACAGTCTATGTGGAACATACTATTTAGACCTATATTATGAAGATGACCGATAGTCTAGGTGGGACATACTGTTTAGACCTATACTATAAAGGTGACCCGATGAGAGATCAAGACAGGAGTTCTTCGATTTGAGATATTTATATAAAAAAATCTCAAAATGTTAATAAAGAAACCTCGTCAACATGGGTATGGTTCTGGCAAATAAGCAAATAAATGGTGTTGAATTTAGACCAACGCCGTATGTCCCCAACATCCTGTATTGGTGTTGGTCAACACAATTAATTGGTGTTGAACCAGTTTCTCTGGATAGCACTTAACGCCAGAATATGGTGCTGACCTAAAGACCATTTTCAGTTTTCACATTAGTCAACACCATATGGTGTTGATCAGCCCTCAACGCCAAGAAGATGGTTCGAGAACCCTGATAGAGTCTTAAATGGAAGGGTTTCTTCGGTTCGCTGAAGCATCCCGAGCCCTTCTCTCTGAAATTGACCTCGCAATATTCTGTGCAATATTCTGACCTATTGCCCACACGTGGCCATTACTGTACCTCGACATGCGAAAATACAATAACTTTATCTGTATACGCATATTTCCACTACTAAATTTACCAGAAGACACCGGTTACTAACCTTAGCTGAAATCCCCCGTCAAATCTGTGTTTTCTTTAACTTCCAGTCGATCTCGTCATTCACCGTATTGCTCGCGTGTCTATGGCAAAGAGGTCCATTTTAAATAGGAACTTATTGTATCATAAAATCTTCCCGAACGTTATTACACAGTGTGTACAACTACACTTGTTATCTGACCCGTGTAATAATACCCACGCACAACATTGTAATATTCCGTTGGTCTAGTCGCTACGTTTAACGCCTGCATTGCGAGATTCTACAGGTTTGCGGGACAATGTTTCTTTTCAGAGCGATAATTCCTGGTAATGGAATCGCCCAGGCTTAATCCACGAGAGATCCTTTGTTGGTATAGAATGGTTTGAATTCGACCGTGAAGTTCTATGGAACCAGTGGAATGTTTAATCACGGACTTATTATAAGGGCAAACAATGAATACAATAACCCCGGTTCAATAACAAGTACCGACTTCCCACATACGTCAATTTGATAAACTATGTAACAAGACTTTCCCGTGTATGCTTATAAATTTGTCAATACTCATTGTTGAGATCATAAAGTAGAAAACACTGTTGACCGAATAGATGGACATCGTATGCCATATCCATGGTTCTAACTGCAAGAACCCGAATTTGGATATATTTGTATATCGTATCCCCTTCGAATTAGCAAAGGGAGTTGTTTTGGAACCCCGTATAGAGGGAGCTTATAACGTCTGCCGTCCGTGCGCACTGTTTAGAACTCAAAATGAGTCCGTACGTAATATATTAATAGAGATCAACAGAATTAATTTGACAATGGACGTCCATTCAAGCATACGATATCGGTAGTGCGTCAGTTGTGCCCGAGGCAATCGTAAGATTTGCCGCTGTGTTCTGACGTATTTTCTGAGTGTTGGTTTAGAGCAATTTCTGGGTATTAATTGCTTTAGAGCAATAAAAAGAAAGCTAACGCAGCAAAAAGGAAGAGGACTTGGAGTGGCCATCTTTGTATTTTGGTTGAATTACACTGCGTATTTTCGAATGATATCACTTCACCCCAATGCGAGGATGATATCAAAGGCGTTTAGGTTCCTGACATTAACCCTACCATGACTGGGGGGCTGACCAAAATGACCCCTCTATCAAACTTTCTGTGCTATCTCCGGAACGACAAACAACTGAGAGCTGACACTCCGTGACTTTATAGTTTATATATTGGGGTCATTTTGAGTCTATTTGCATAATCTCCCGAGGAAAGAATCATGGGCAAATTTAAGATGTTTTCGTCATTTTCCTTCAAAATTTCCGCTTTTCCGCGATGTCAAAAACTATTTTATTTCACATCACATTGATATTTACTAATTTATCATGCAGTTTTGCGAAAAAAAATGATAAATAAAAATTCGAAAAATCTAACCAAAAAAATGCCGTTCACTGTGACGTCATTATAGCGGCCATCTTGAATTTTTTTTACAGTCTGGTAAAGCTTGATCCAAGGGTATAGTGTGGTGAGTTCAGCCCACAGCACAAGGGTAAAACAAATAATTAGGGGCCTGGACAGGTCCCAAAAGCCCAGGTCAGATAAGGTTAATATCATTTCATCTAAGTTATCTGAAATACTGTTTTCTCAGTTTGTAGACTATTGTCCACAAATCGTCGCTCTACCAATAAACGAACGTTGCTTTCTGCAATATGGAATCGGACATCAGTGCAAGCAAAGACATCAGGCATGTTCCCGTTAATTGCCAGTTCCTCCTCACTGACTGGCATCTTACCGAGCTAAGGAAATTTCAAATTCATAAAATATTTACTCTTAGTATTTTGACTTGATTCACGCTGATGCCAGCTACCCCAAGCTTTACGTCACATGTCTGCCCCATTTAAATGAGCCAAGGAAATTATCTGTTTTTAAATATTTGACGTGAAAACACCAGACAAACCTGTACACGAGGAGAACAACCATGGGAACAACAAGGCCGAAGTTGTGTGAAATAGCTGTACTTTATTTCTCATTGGTGCATGCTTTCTTCGGGCAAATCATATTGCGACGGCCTAAAATATATGAACGAAATCAATTCAGGGGTAGTTCACGGAGAAAAAAATGTGTTTTCTACTTTGTGCTGTAGTGAGGTGGCTTGGGGCCATATTTTGGGAAGAACGTGACACGCTGCAATAAAAGCACGACTGAGATACTAAGCCTATACGTCCAAGAATCCACCGTATTCTCGGGTCCGCATGTGAGGTTCCGAGGGAAGCGTTCCTATGGAGTCATATGGTTGCTTTTTAGTCGACAGACGTCGTCAATTTTTTCCACCTCTTGCTTATCGCTCCAATTTCAATCTTTCTACTTTCAAGTTTGAGAGATGAATAGCTGAATTAAGAAGTGTTACATTGGTTTACATTGTTTAGTGCTACGCGTTTGTTTATTTGTGGCCGCCGTATTTCTCCACAGTTTTGGACAGAATGGTACGATAATTCATCTGAAGAGTGTGAGGGTGAACCTAAACAGAAAGTCCCAAAAAGAGCATCTTGCGCCTGTTGGAGGCTGGGATTTTTTTCTGGAAGGCCGTGAAATTTTGTCGGGATAGCTGAAAAAGCTATAAGGTCAGAGAAGGGACTCTAAAACCAAGAAGAAATCAAAAGGGCATTTAACACCCAATGAGGACCGGGAACATGCAAAATACAATTTACTTGTTATAGCACAGGTCTATATTGCAATTGAATGGCCACAACTTTGGTCGAATGTTCATGGGACTTTGTCATGATGGCTGTGAGAAAATAAGTGCCCGCCATCTTTTTTCTTTTTTTGTCAAAAGGCTGTCAAACATTTTCAGGATAGCTAAATGAATATGAGAGAGTGAATAGAAAAAGGAAAAAGAATCGGAAAGTACATTTAACGCCCATTGAGGGACAGGAACATGAAAATAACATTAAAATAATACGTGTAATCCTATCGCTATTGACATGATTGGGAGAGCTTAGGGTGATATCCGGTTCAGAGGCAGATTGGGGGAAGGGATCTAAAACTATATCTAATATATTCCACTGGGTGCCAAGAACATTACATTTACATGTGCATATGCATTACTCTAATTAAATGCCGGTTCTGCATGTACACCGTAAGAAAAAATGATACTGAAAAAGGAGGATCCTGTGTTCAATTGTTATTGGTGGATTTAGCTCCACCCTCGCCCCCCGCACTTTGTATCTTTACAACAAATCATATTAGGGCCATTTAATTCTCGAAAAAGAGCATCATGGGTAAATTCAGAATTGACGACACGGTGGTGTAGCTGATTTTTTATTATTTTTGTCGTATTTTCTTCAAAATTTATGTATTTTTCTACGTAAAAGTGCCCAATAATATTTTATATCCCAGCAGATGATTATTTACTAATTTACAAGGTAATTTAGGCGAAGAAAATTGCACAAGTAAGAAGTTTGAAAAATCGATCCGAAAATTCGTCAATAAAATGGCTTATTTTTAAAATATGACGTAACTGTGACATCATCATAGAGGCCATCTTCAATTTTGTTACATTTGCTGGTAGCACTGGAACCAAAGATATAGTGTGGCAAGTTTCAGTTTCCTAGCCTCAAGGATAACGAAAATAATAAAGCTATTGGGAAGCTTACAACTTTTTCAATGATATTTCCCCTTAGATACCCTTTTGGGGGCCAGAGGGCGTCACATGGCCCAAAGCATGGCCCATATTGTTCTGTATGCCTCAAGTGATGGATGTGCCAAGTTTGGTTCTTTGGACCAGCGTGT
>JAVTVY010040234.1:0-17867 GCA_036873755.1 Hanleya hanleyi
GGTACGATGGGGCTTCAAACATGATGGGTCATCTAAGCGGAGTGGCTACACAGATACAAAAGGAAGTTCCAGCTGCTTTGCCTGTCCACTGTTTCGCCCATTGCACCAACCTGGTCCTGCAAGATCTTGCTCGACAGTCCAAGCCAGTTAGAGATTCGCTGGATCTGGCGCGTGAAATTGCGAGGCTCATCAAATTTTCTTCCAAGCGAGAATTCCATTTCATGGAGAATCAGATGAATGCTACACTGTCTCACCAACACGGGGGTCGGCCATCCCCTGGTCCAGGTATTAATTTGTCCAACCAGATGGACAGTAAGGACTGATTGCATAGATGCCATCTTGAAAAATTATGGTACACTGCAGCAGACGCTGGAAGAAGTGAATGCAACAACCCGAGACGATAACGGCATCACAGCTGGAGGACTGGTCGCTTTAATGGAGAATTTTTCGACATTTTTTGGACTGAAACTGTCTTACTTGGTCTTCTCGGTCGCAGAGCAGCTGTCGATCACTCTACAGGGGAAGGACACAACAACACAAGAGGCTCATGTCGCCTGCAAAACCGTTCGAGATTTTTACTCCAAGCAACGCCAACCCGAGGCATTTGACCGATTCTATTCAGTCTGTGTGGCGGAAGCTGCCAATAAGACGAACGAGCCCGTTCTGCCACGCTATAAGAGACGACCTGCCCGATTGGATGATCAGTTTTCCGAACCAACAGAATATTACCGGCAGCAATATTACGAGGTACTGGAGCTCCTTAATGCGGAACTGGAAAGAAGATTTACCCAGAAGGAGTTTAAAGTTGTCCGTGATATTGAAACGCTGTTGATTGGCGCTGCAAATGGAGATTACAACCAGATGATACCAGAATCCATACCTGGTATCTACGCTGATGATCTGGACCTCAAACGTCTCGACACTCAGCTTAAAATCCTGCCAGACTTTGTCAGATCCGTTGATATTGGGTGCCCCTTGAAGAAGGTGACGAAGGTCAGAACATTATGTGACGTTTTCAATGCTGGAACGATAGGGAAGAGCATGTTAAGCGAAGTTGACCATCTTCTCCGTCTATACCTCACCATACCCGTAACCACCTCAACCGCAGAGAGAAGCTTTTCTGTATTGAGACGTCTCAAGAGTTACCTTCGGAGTACCATGACCGCGGAGAGGCTAAACAACCTTTTGCTCCTCCATGTTCACAAAGAAAGAACTGAAACCCTCAACCTTGTTGCGATAGCGCATGCTTTTGCTATGGTCAGCGACAGAAGAATCAATTTCTTCGGTTCTTTCCTATAAGATCCTCTTAGTGTACACGTCGCTTGGACAACATTATATATTGTGTGTATATAAGTTAGGCTGACGATCTCCCAGGTGACTATATATAGATAAATATCATTTGGTCGAAGCAAGTACTTTTTGGCGTAGAATTATGAGTTATCCAATTAATTCCCGTGAAATATTTGGAATTTACAATACCATGGTATAGCGTTTCCTGTTCTCCTGTGTAGGCCTAATGGTCTCAAACTTGCGACCTATAGCTACTCTACAGAATGCGTTATCGGCAAACTGAGAATTATTCTCGAACTAATGTATAGTCTACCTTCTGGTGATCTCGTGCAAGTAGTATAAATATCCACGATATCTGTTGATGTGAAAGATCACGAAGGAGTCCTGTGTGTGGATGTGGTTAAATTCTGTACGGTACTACTGTTCTGATACCTGCTCTTACTGACAAGCTCGCTTAATCAATTTGTCAAACATGTTGAATGAATTTAAATGACTTGTATCTTCCATTTGACATGATAAGGAGATATGACAAGGCGGCATTTTGGCCTGTGCGTGGTGCGGTTGAAATCGAAAAAATGTCCTAAAAATAAATGTCTTTTGATGTAACGGCAAGAGAGCATAATATGTGAAAGTTCTAGCTCGATTGCATGATCGTTATAGTATGAAATTGAAATCCGCAGCATGTGCTATTTCGTGAAAAACTTGTAGGTGTGTTGTAGCGACTGCCGCGATAATTTTGATCCCTGTTAGGTTAACTTTATTGAATGTATTGAACCTCGTGTTGAAACCCTCAGGATTCCTGCATCGCAAATACATTCAATTAAATGCAATGTCGAAAATATACCAACATCTGTCCAGTGTTTGTCCTATCTAGCTTCAGCGGGAATCCCCGGCCGTGTTCCTCAACTTAATATTCCGTATTAAGATGGCCGCCTCTCCTGCTTGCCGACAAAGAATCATGGTGGCGGGAATTGTAGTTGATGGCACCCACAGTTTTTCATCCGATTCGAATTTAAATAACGAAAAGTATTATCGATGGTTTCTTCTCTTGCTGGGGTCCCGGTGTTAGGGACCATGCAAAATTTATCGAGGGGGTAGGACCGGTGCAACAAGGAAAATCAGCTAAAAAAATCCTTGGTCCCCCTTATCTTCGAACCAAAAAAAACTACGAGTCCTATCTGGATCTTGGGTAAAAAAAGTTCTGGTCCTATCTATGTTGTGACCTACATGTACCCGGATTTGGTGAGCCGCATCTGTAAACACCACCCCCCTAACCAATATGTGATATACACATATACTTTTGCACATTTTTATAAGTATGGAAATTTAGAGTGCATTGTATTTAACATGCCAGTTGTTCAGTGATAAAAGGGTCTTTGTTTCAGGGGTTTCATGTTGTCAGGCATATACACTGTAGTTCACAGATACCAGACTGATATTTAATGTTGATATTTAGAGTATTTTATTCACTATCCTCTTTTGTATGGACCTCCCTCTCCAATAGGAAACCCGCCTGAGCAAAGTTTTTTTGTTATGCAAATAACGCCAAGCTTGAATGACACATATGGTCATCATCTAGAAGCCCATTAATGATACATGTACATGTCTCTGACACCATTCAACCGTTCCATATGAAAGTTGGCGCATCATCCGATCGATACATCAAGAGACTTTCAATAAATTACCAAGCCGGCTTTTCTGATTGGGCGGAAGCCTCGATGGCCATCTTTAATTTATGCACTCATTAATGATACATGTACATATCTCTGATACCATTCAACTGTTCAATATGAAAGTTGGTGAATCATCGATACGTCAAGAGACTCTCAATAAATTAGCAAACCGTTTTTTTCTGATTGATGGAAACCTTGGTGGACATCTTTTATTAATGATACATGTACATATCTCTGATGCCATTCAACTGTTCAGTATGAAAGTTTGTGCATCATCGATACCTCAGGAGGCTTTCAATAAATTACCAAGCCGGCTTTTCTGATTGGGCGGAAGCCTTGGTGGCCATCTTTAATTTATGCAAAATCATCAATGGTACATATCTTCAATACAATTCAACTCTTCATTTTGAAATCTCATTACCAACATATCTCAAGAATGACATCCCTGGGCACACCATATGGCCATGACCCAGAAGCCTATCGAATCAGGACCCAGAGTCGAGGGGTTTTCAGATGCGCAGCTTCGTATTTTTTCTTTATTTAGTTTTGAAAAAAAACTCTTGGTCCTATGGATAGTTACGTAAAAAAATGTCCTACATAAAATAGCGAGAAAAAAAGTCCTGGTCCCCCCACTGTTTGCACCGGTCCTACCCCATCAATAAATTTTGCACGGTCCCTTAAAAATAGCAACGGGACACATTTGATGCAGAAAAGACGAAATATTTATCTACTGTCACTGAAATAGGAAACGCACAAGACGATGTTGAATCAGTTGGACTCTGCATCGATGTTCAGCCTTGTTGATGATAATTTTTTTAGCGTTTCGGAAGAGTTAAAAATAGGAAAACTCGCTGTGAATTATCACCCCTAATAGGCCTCGGAAATGCTCTAAAATGCGTTAAATGGACGCTAAAATTTCACCAGGATACATTTCTCACCTCACTATGTTCCAGCTATTTTGAGCTATTTGAAGATCTATATAAATGACGAGCAAAGTGAACCCGCCGCCTTGCTCACGAATCCCCTTAATGAATCCTTTCATTTAAAACAACGATGTCTGGTTAACAGCGCTACGTTTCCGATGTGAACAAGCGGATATGGTTTTATCAGAACGAGGTCAAATCTACCTTCAATCCATCAACCTATGTGATGAAACAGACAGGACCGGTTATTCAACTGGCAATCCCAGCTCAACAGACCGTCGAGCGAGTCAAATCGGAAGTCCAGAGATCACTGAAACCTATAAACAGGAAGCGTCCGGCCTCATCCGTCTCTCTGCCTTCTGGTAAACGAAGGGTACGGACTATCTTAACACTAGTAATGTATTCGATATGGAGGGAAACGTCATATAAGACATTTTCAAACAGCAGCGCTACTTGTTGATCAACGTCGACGCGAACGTTAAAATGCATCGCTCCACACCACAGTTCATCATCATGTCAGGCGAAAAAAATCCACCGTATAAACTGGTGCTACCATTAAACACAACACATAAAGATGGTGTGAAAAGATTTCGGCGTACTGACACGAAATCATCAGTCTGAATGTCCAGAAAGTTCGCGTGAACTCCGGGGTAATACTGGGGCAAGCCAAAGCCTTAAAAAATGTCCCGGCCAAATATCCGGAACGGAGGGCAAGACGGCTTCTTTAGCCTCTTTCGCTGGAATAATATGTTTCAATCCTTCTGACCCAGCAGACTGGTGATAGAAGAGTTATCCCCCAAAGACATAGCGAGAGATTAAAATAGATTCCCTTCACACTTCCAACACTGCAAACTGATTAGTGTCTCGGTGAATATTGACGGCATAACGATTCCGAATCACCTCCTGAGAACGTTCTATAACCCGAACACAGCGACGAGTGCATTTGCATCGGCTTACCTGAGCTTGTTCGATAGGGTAGGTCGTGTCGTGGATAACTTTGGTAATAATATAAACATGTTCCAGTGTCACAACGGCTGTACCCAATACGCCTTTAGTCGCGAGCCATCCTACGCCGCAGTAGACCGCCTACAGCTGTCAAGGCAAGTAGTACGGCAGCCAAATGAGGAGTTTTGATCAAACATTGCATTGAATGTCTCACAATGTTTTTTGGCTGACTTTATATCTGCATATCATGTACACATAGGAAATGAAGAGTGCCTACCTGGCAAAATAACTGATTATATAGGCAGGTGAATACTTTCATCAATACATTTAGTATTGGAGAGAAAACTTACCACACTATATGTCTGAGTCACGCTTTAACTTAACATTTAAAAACAATGTATCCCCTTTCGTGACGTCACGTTGACGCCATGTCCCACAAAATGCATTTCTTAGCTGTTTTTTATGATTTTCTCCAATTTTGCTATCTATGCAAAAAATTTGCTAAATTAATTGGAAGATAATTATGTCAAATAAAATAAAATACTTTGGGCATTTTTATGCTGAAAGAACGGCCAAACATCTAGAAGAAAATATTATCAAGATACCATTTTTGTCAGGATCACATGGACGCCATCCTGAAATGGATAGTGATGCTCCGCACTGAGGTTTTTGCGAATAGCCTCAAAATGACCATAACGTGATCAGCTAAAACGTCTAGCAAATGTAAGCTCTCAGTGCTTCTCAGTTCCAGAGCACCAGCAAAACAGCCGTTAAAGGGGAAGATTCCCGCCCAATCCCAGTTCAGATATCCCGGAATCTCAACTTCTTATGGTATTATTTTGATTCCTCTTATAGGCCATGCTTTTAAACGGTACCCCTCGCGAATTTTGGGTGAATGACTTCTTGCCAAGGCGATCACAATATTAAACTGTGCAATTCTGTTCCTAAGACGAAATATCAGTGGTTACACAGTATTAACTCTTTGTGTTTATATCAGAAAAAAATGAAATAACTTTAACCTGCAATTGATATAAACTTAACAAGACGACTGCATGTTTTAAAGATATATCTTTTCAATGGAGATTTGAGGTTGGCCTTGTGTATGTCAATTTATTTGGATCTACATGGATCGTCATACAACACTAGCAAGAAATGGACCACAATTTGCTGTATTTATCGAAATAATACTATCAGATATGCCTAAGAGTATATTATTTCATATCACATAATTATTTTCAAATTTTTCCCAAAGTTAATGATTTGACTATTTTAAATTGTTGTGTAGAGCTTGATTCAGATATGTATTGTGGTCTGCTTTATCTCCAGTCAGTAATTCTGCACAGCGGTTGCCATGGAAAAAATCGACCATAGAGGTCCATGTCCCCCGCTAGCAGCACCAGTTATGGTGGATTACATCCACCATAACTGGCGCTGCTGCTGCGGGGGCCATGGACCTCTATGGTCGATTTTTTTTTGGTCGATGATATCTCATATCATTGATGAAGAGTATGATTTGAAAATGGAGATATCGCTGATGAGCTTAACATAATCTTATACAGCGGATGGGACCCATATTGGATTATGCACATCCATAAAACATAATACATGACAACTGTCCTCTCACCAATGTCCATGCACTCTCCAAGTTTGAAGTCGATCAGTTGAATTATTCTAGAGTTGTTGTCCAGACAAGATGCAACTGCTTAAAATGCAACATAATCCAATATCGCTGGTAGATGGCAACCAAATTGGATTATGCTCGTTCATGAAACACAATCCTAACCGGGATCTCACCAAGGTCAAGGGACTCCCCAAGTTTGAAGTACATGTAGATCAGTTGAATCGTACTCCACCTATTGTCCGGACAAGATCAAACTGCTTAAAATTCAATGAAATCCAGTATGGCTGACGGTGACCATATTGGATTAAGGACGTCCTTGAAAAACAATCCTTATCCTCCTCTCAACAATGTCAAGGCACTTGCCAGGTATGAAGTAGATCAGTTGAATCGTTCTCGAATTATTGTCCGGACAAGATCCAACTGCTTATAATCCAATATGGCTGACGGCGGTCATATTAGATTACGCACATTGCTGAAAAACAATCCCAACCGTCCTCTCACCAATGTCAAGGCACACCCCAAATTTGAAGTTGATCGATTAAATCGTTCACGAGTTATTGTCCGGACAAGAAAATCTAAGATCCAACTGCTTATAATCCAATATGTACATCGTTGAAAAAAAATCTCAACCGTCCTTTCACCGATGTCAAGGCACTCCCCAAGTTTGAAGTAGATCAGTTAAATCGTACTCCAGTTATTGTCCGGACAATATAAAACTGCTTAAAATCTAATGAATTCCAGTATGGCTGATGGTGGCCATATTGGATTAAGCACGTCCTTGAAAAACAATCCTAATCCTCCTCTCAACAATGTCAAGGCACTCCCCGCATATGAAGTAGATCGGTTGAATCGTTCTCGAGTTATTGTCCGGACAAGATCCAACTGCTTATAATCCAATACGGCTGATGGCGGCCATATTAGATTACGCACATTGCTGAAAAACATCCTCTCGCCAATGTCAAGGCACACCCCTAGTTTGAAGTTGATCGGTTAAATCGTTCACAAGTTATTGTCCGGACAAGAAAATCTAAGATCCAACTGCTTATAATCCAATATGGCAGATGGCGGCCATATTGGATTATGCACATTGCTGAAAAACAATCCCAACCGTCCTCTCACCGATGTCAAGGCACTCCCCAAGTTTGAAGTATATCAGTTGAATCGTACTCCAGTTATTGTCCGGACAAGATCCAACTGCTTATAATCCAATATGGCTGACGGCGGCCATATTAGATTACGCACATTGCTGAAAAACAATCCCAACCGTCCTCTCACCAATGTCAAGGCACACCCCAAGTTTGAAGTTGATCGGTTAAATCGTTCACGAGTTATTGTCCGGACAAGAAAATCTAAGATCCAACTGCTTATAATCCAATATGGCTGACGGCGGCCATATTGGATTATGTACATTGCTGAAAAACAATCCCAACCGTCCTCTCACCGATGTTAAGGCACTCTCCAAGTTTGAAGTCGATCAGTTGAATTATTCTAGAGTTGTTGTCCAGACAAGATGCAACTGCTTAAAATGCAACATAATCCAATATCGCTGGTAGATGGCAACCAAATTGGATTATGCTCGTTCATGAAACACAATCCTAACCGGGATCTCACCAAGGTCAAGGGACTCCCCAAGTTTGAAGTACATGTAGATCAGTTGAATCGTACTCCAGCTATTGTCCGGACAAGATCAAACTGCTTAAAATTCAATGAAATCCAGTATGGCTGATGGTGACCATATTGGATTAAGGACGTCCTTGAAAAACAATCCTTATCCTCCTCTCAACAATGTCAAGGCACTTGCCAGGTATGAAGTAGATCAGTTGAATCGTTCTCGAATTATTGTCCGGACAAGATCCAACTGCTTATAATCCAATATGGCTGACGGCGGTCATATTAGATTACGCACATTGCTGAAAAACAATCCCAACCGTCCTCTCACCAATGTCAAGGCACACCCCAAATTTGAAGTTGATCGATTAAATCGTTCACGAGTTATTGTCCGGACAAGAAAATCTAAGATCCAACTGCTTATAATCCAATATGTACATCGTTGAAAAAAAATCTCAACCGTCCTTTCACCGATGTCAAGGCACTCCCCAAGTTTGAAGTAGATCAGTTAAATCGTACTCCAGTTATTGTCCGGACAATATCAAACTGCTTAAAATCTAATGAATTCCAGTATGGCTGATGGTGGCCATATTGGATTAAGCACGTCCTTGAAAAACAATCCTAATCCTCCTCTCAACAATGTCAAGGCACTCCCCGCATATGAAGTAGATCGGTTGAATCGTTCTCGAGTTATTGTCCGGACAAGATCCAACTGCTTATAATCCAATACGGCTGATGGCGGCCATATTAGATTACGCACATTGCTGAAAAACATCCTCTCGCCAATGTCAAGGCACACCCCTAGTTTGAAGTTGATCGGTTAAATCGTTCACAAGTTATTGTCCGGACAAGAAAATCTAAGATCCAACTGCTTATAAT
Source organism: Hanleya hanleyi (assembly GCA_036873755.1). Lineage (NCBI taxonomy): Eukaryota > Metazoa > Mollusca > Polyplacophora > Lepidopleurida > Hanleyidae > Hanleya > Hanleya hanleyi. The sequence goes on from JAVTVY010040234.1 coordinate 8,940, forward strand.
CCAATATGGCAGATGGCGGCCATATTGGATTATGCACATTGCTGAAAAACAATCCCAACCGTCCTCTCACCGATGTCAAGGCACTCCCCAAGTTTGAAGTATATCAGTTGAATCGTACTCCAGTTATTGTCCGGACAAGATCCAACTGCTTATAATCCAATATGGCTGACGGCGGCCATATTGGATTATGTACATTGCTGAAAAACAATCCCAACCGTCCTCTCACCAATGTTAAGGCACTCTCCAAGTTTGAAGTAGATCAGTTGAATCATACTCCGGTTATTGTCCGGACAAGATCCAACTGCTTATAATCCAATATGGCTGACGGCGGCCATATTAGATTACGCACATTGCTGGAAAACAATCCCAACCGTCCTCTCGCCAATGTCAAGGCACACCCCAAGTTTGAAGTTGATCGGTTAAATCGTTCACGAGTTATTGTCCGGACAAGAAAATCTAAGACCCAACTGCTTATAATCCAATATGGCTGATGGCGGCCATATTAGATTACGCACATTGCTGAAAAACAATCCCAACCGTCCTTTCACCAATGTCAAGGCACACCCCAAGTTTGAAGTTGATCGGTTAAATCGTTCACGAGTTATTGTCCGGACAAGAAATCTAAGATCCAACTGCTTATAATCCAATATGGCTGACGGCGGCCATATTGGATTATGTACATTGCTGAAAAACAATCCCAACCGTCCTCTCGCCAATGTCAAGGCACACCCCAAGTTTGAAGTTGATCGGTTAAATCGTTCACGAGTTATTGTCCGGACAAGAAAATCTTACGGAATTACGGAATCACGGAATTACGGACACCGGTGTTTCTAAGTCCCCCCGCCCTACTAAGTAGCGGGGGACAACAAGGTGTCTTATCAAAATGCTCAAGTGCGCCAGGTGGACGCCCTTCGGTTTCGTTACATGTTTCGTTAAAATCTATTCTGGGACCTACAGCGCAAGGTTCGCCCCTTCGGCTGCTGGACTAAGAGAAGGTATAGCTGGAAGCGACCCTCGGTCTCGCCTTCACCGAAAATCTGACCTGCATCGCACACGCCGAATTCCCCCCTCTGTTCGAGATGGATGAAACGCGCAATATCTTCTCTAACACAACATGAATATGGATGAACTGTTATGCATCATTCACTCCGACAGTTATCCATACAGCCATGTCCGCGGAATATGCACCGCTAACCAGATTCCAACCCACATGACACAAAACCGGGCAGCCGTCATCGTGAAAACAGACCCGATAGATCGACCAGGTCAGCATTTGATGGTGTTCTATTTTAACTAGGCCTATGGGCATATATTTTGGTTCAGAAGATAAACGCTGTTGCTTGATTGAGTTTTCGACAGATACCATCCATGGCAAGTGAACTTTTCTTTACATAATCTAGATTGTATTGCACTGTACTTCCATTTGTAAATTAGTATTTTGTAATTTATGGCTCACAGGAAAAATAGTTTTTAACTCATTGTGATACCCGAGTATCATTTTCAGAGACTATCGATTGACTGGCTGCAATAGTGGAGATAGTAACACTCAAAAGAATAGCTGCTTCCTGAGTAAAAGATTTCTTTCCCAGAGTTTCAAATCAAAATAGTATCTATTTGTTTGAAAAAGCCCCCCCCCCCCCCCTCCAAAAAAAACACACGAAAAACTGGCCGTAATACCAACCTGATCCGTATGTAGTGGTACTACTATTATTATACATACACCCGGTACTGCCACTCAATGAAAGTATTAGAACACATGAGTGCATGAAAAAACACGTGGCAAGACATCCATCTCAGAATATTTCAGTTCTCAGACATGTCAGATAGTATTATTTCTAAGTTTAAGTTCATTTGATTCATTAATTTCACTACATACATGTACATGTCATGACCTAGTTTTAGCTTGACCTCTTCATTCATCAGAAACTAGACCCAGCATAGATACATGTACAGCCCTTAGAGCTATGGTAGGGCAGCTCTTTACACATGTACATGTTGCCTCCTGAACTGTATTTCTCTGAGCTGAGGTCAATCTTTGGAAGAGTGACCATAGCAGTCTTCCATACTTTAGTGCGTATTAATCTAATATCTTGATGGAAAACAATTAACAAAGTATTATTTAATACAGGTAAGGGATGAAGTACATGCCAAGTGACTAAATATAGGCCTACAAAGCCTGTCAACCACTGAAGGATAACTATTCTTGTCTGAGAAAGAATAAATAATTTGGAACTATTTTCATACGTGTACTTCGGACAACCCTAAAATCAGAAATTTTCTTGATTCCATAATAAAGGTGAGACAACTCACCTTTCTAAAAAGGAGTCGATTCCCTGGGACATTCTTCGGCGTATTATAGCCCCCCTTTCACAATACTTCTTGAACATAATTGTACATTCAGTTATTATAAAGATATTGCACTAAAATGCGACATTCATCCTTCAATTGTGGTCACTATTGTATACACGTGTTACTTCAATAGTAAGTCTCAGATCCGACGTTCATGATTCAGCCGTCGTCCATAAACGAATATCCTCGTTAATAACCAAAAAACCTATTTTGCATGACAGTTAATTTCAAAATGTGCATGAAATAATAAGAAGAGCTTCATGGGATTCAATATGCGCCCATGCAACAGATGTGATGGGAAAGCAATCACACAGGAGGATATTTTAATGAACAAAACATTGGTAACCATAGCTTTGACCTTGTGGCCTTGGTTTTGACCTTTTGACTCACAATTATTCTATGTCCCATGGGTAAGATTAGGTATAACCCAAGTTCAGTACTAATCCAAACCTGATAGCCTGTATCACAGACAATACAATTTTAAAGACAGTCTGACGGATGTAAGGAATTTAGAATAATCAATCACAGTCAGCTACTTGCAATAAGGTATACCTCAAATATGATCATAATCCGCATCCCTGAACTTGAGTTATGACAATAACATATTCATCCATATTTCCTGGCCCAGGTGACCTTGATCTTTGTCTGACCCTTTTGATCTATCGACGGGCGTATGAAAACGCAAGATGGTATCCTAGACAAGAGAACCGGTCACACGGGGGATAGCCTTACAGAGTATTTTGACCGACCTAATCCAAAACTATTGTCATAACGATTGCTATATATGTCGCTTTCTTACGCGGCATTCCTCCCATTATTTCCGGTCCATGCGTATTGTAATTGTTAGACTACCTAATAATAATAAAAAGGACGAGTAAATCACAAACAATAGTATGTTGTATTAAATAGGTGTCATCTCTCGGATTGGTAATTTATCCGTAATTATGGCAGCAAACGGATGGAAAGCATACTTATTGGAGACCTATTTGAACACCCAAAATCCCATTAATTTTACCAGTGCTTCTAAATGCACACATAGGGGAGGGGATATTCCATCAAGCCTGCAGACTCACAACGATAAGTAAGCAATCATACGAACAGTCGCAATCAAAGCGTGACTGAGATACATCATTCTCTAGATGACGACTTTACAACGAATATCATATGGATTAAGAACACTGATCCGCGATACCGATTTGATATTTTTGGAATATCATGATGTCTTGCCGGCATCATTGAAAACTGTTGACCGCTTCTCTCTTGCAGGAAACTAGCCTATGTTCATGTATACTATGATTGTCTTTTTTTAATTTGGTGCTAATGCTGTTATATGGAATATGGAAAAGGTCTTTGGACTATGGACGCGGAGATTTTTTATTGGACGACGGCTGAATTATGAATGACGGACCAGATGCTTGTAATCAGAATGCATACCGTTTGAAAAAAGTCTATCCGATACACATTCGAGAGAAACAGTCATCACAGCAGGGACAAACAACCCCTAGGATACTGACTTGAGAGATGACTCGAACGTGGCCGGGTACAGCGCCTGTTCGCCATCGCCATCTTCTTGTGATATTTGTGGGTTTTGCATGTCATGTCTTGAACAGATTTTACAAGAGGGGAGACAACCCAAGTATCTCCGTTTTGTAAAGGTCCTAGTCTAATAACAGGTTGGTGAAAACGTATTTGAAGGAGAAAGTCACTAACAATGAAAAGAAGTTTCTTTGATAGGCATTTAGAAGTTGGCGTATATAACACAATGCTATTCTATGGATAACAACTTCTTTATTGCTGTTGAGCTGACGTTTCGTTGGAGATACTTCCAACTTTTTCAAAGCTAATTGAAAAAGTTGGAAGTATCTCCAACGAAACGTCAGCTCCACAGCAATAAAGAAGTTGTTATCCATAGAATAGCATTGTGTAATGAAAAGAAGGCCAACTAAGTGGAAAGGGTCATCATAACGGTGAAAAACATCTTGTACAAATATTACACCAATAAGCAAACCCACCACTATCTAGACGTGCTAGAAGACTAAGTGAGTAGTTATAACCACCTGTCGCGCCGATCCGTATAGAATAGAAAAAAACATTAGATATAGATGGCACAAACGAAGCCCTTCAATGTAGGTCGAAACGACGAAGCGAGAAAGGAAGCGGTTATTCAAATTCGATGTCAACGATGCTGTCAGGACTTCACCTGTGAGGTACGGTGCACGTTTCAAAGAGACTATCAGGCCAAATGGACGGGGGAACTTTTTAAAGTTTCTAAAGGACAAGGCATCCCGATATAGGAACTCATCGCTTTTATGGACGATGAACTCCAGGGTACATTTTAATAGCAGGAACTCCAGCGAATCAGAAAGTATCATAACGCCTCATGGCGAATAGAAAATACACGTAAAGACACATCCTCAGCGTGGAAGAGTGGAAATGTCTCTAAAATATATTGACACTGTTTAAACCTAGTATCTACAGCTTTCATCCTGCTGCATGGTGCAGCCTGTCTGCTCCTGTAACCTACATATTACTGTGCTGGAAATCTCTATTTGTTATATACTTTGGATATACAAAGTGCCCTGAGTAGTCGAGTGGCGCAAGTCGGAATCAGGGGGCGGAACGAGTATAGTAAGGGATGTAGGACTGACGCTGATAGCGGAGTGTAACCGATATCATATACGGTACCTTAGGCTTCTTGTTGACCACACCAGGCGGTAGAAGACTGTAGGGTAAGTGAGATTCCAAAAATCGAGGCCCTTCTCGAGGAGTGTCGTCCTGTTTTCTCCATGATTTTGGTCCCCGTGGGAAAACCATCTCCAAGAATCGGTAATGTCGATGGATATTCATCTTACTGGCTTTCTCTCCCTCAGCCCCCGTGGCAACAAGGTAAGCTACTTCTTGTGCCCATGTTGATCCTTGGTAGATAAAGGAAACTTATTGGTTTCTGATGTAACAGAAAAATCTATGTAACAGGCTCTTCTGTTCCTACTTTTCATCCTATCCCCATCTCCCTTTTCACACGCTAAAGGTTGGGGACGGCTGAGCCCATTGGGTATAGGGTTCGGTTGATTGCATGGGGCATACGTTTAACGTTTAGGGTGTTAGAGTTAAGTTTAGTGTTATAGTATATGAGTTGAAGGATACGAGAGGACAATCAGCCCGCAACCTAAAATCCGGGGTACGGAAATGTCCCCCCCCCCCCACCTCCCTGGAAAATTTCCCCCAGAAAATATCCCCCCCGGTAATATTCCCCTATGATTCCCCCTTGAAAAAATCCCCACTACCTTTCAGATTTCTCAATGTTAGGTAAAAATCACAGAACAAAATATATTTAAAAAATATATACACGGTTTATTTGAGTCATGCAATATTACCTTGACAATGTCATGTTACAGTAAATACATCCAGAGCACTACAATCAGTAAGCTTATATACATGCACACATTCATTTACCTAAACATAATACAGTGACCAACAGACTGAAGTGTCTCGACAATTGTCTTTACTCCATCTCTCCGGTCAACACAAATCTCGTGGAGTCTATCTTGTAAGTCTTTGGTGAATTTCTTCACTCGCTTTCGCTGTTGGCGCCCGGTGGCATCTTGGAGGAGAGCGGTGGCAACAAGCAGGTTCTCAATGGTTTTATTTATTTTGTTGCATCTAATAAATGTACTTACTGTAACATGACATTACCAAGGTAATATTGCATGACTCAAATAATCCATGTATGGATTTTTTATATACATTTTGTTCTTTTGTTTTTACCCAACATTGAGAAATCTGAAAGCTAGGGGAGGGGGATTTTTTCCAGGGGGGACCCTTAGGGTGAGAGTTTACCTGGGGGGAATATTACCAGGGAGGATATTTCAGGCGAGGACATTTCCTAGGGGAACTTTTCCAGGGGGGGGGGGGAATATTTCCTACACTCTAAAATCCGACTTAGAAAAAATGAGGCACACTTATTATTTAGTTCTACATTTGTGCAGCATTGTTCAAATTTCATGACTTTGAAAAGTTCATTTCCCTCTCCCACATTTGAGGTTAACTATCATTTTTGACACTCAATTGTCCCTCCCTCCGAGATCACCCTCGAATACTATCCTATAACATTTCGATGAAGACATGAGTCACACATTTTACAGTATGTTTTGTACATTTTATCTTCTTTGCCCGGGCGTTAGGTATCGTTTTCAAAAAAAAAGATCCAGTCACCTTCCTCAAAACGCATATCTATTCCACAGCCTTTGGACCAAATAAAAAGCGACTTTCACTTTCTTTATTTTAGGTTACCAATGGTAACGCTGCCTTTACGAAATTTCATGAAATTTCTAACAAATTGGAGCGATATGCAAGACTAGAGATGGGGAAAATTGACGTCTGGCGACTAAAAAGCAACCATATGACTCTACAGGAAGAGAATACGGTGGATTCTCGGACGTAGCCTTAGTATCTCAGCCGCGCTTTTATTGCAGCTGTTCATGTGGAGACTATGAACTATCCACACAGTCCCTAGCACCGGCTTAAGCGGAATTAGATACGCTAGTTCGGGAGCTGTGATGACGGATCAGCCCAAACAACTCATCTGATGTTAATGGATGAGCATCGTGGACTGATGGAGTAAACGCCTTAACACGGGTTAATGTCTGACCATACAGACCAGACAAACTCACAAACAAATAACTTATAAGATACTGGAAATGAATTAACCCGGCATGAGGGCTTGTGGCTTACAGTGTAATGCTTATTCGCGAATAAAATTCCCATGTCTACTGGTCTGGCGGCTAATACAACAGGAAACGGGTTAAAGGATACTACATTCAGTGAATGTTAGAATCTACTTGTGAAATTACCTTCGCAAAGCACAAATGATGTTCGACTTTCTTATCCTAATATGTTTACGACACTCCCAGATGCGGGAGCTGTGGGGTGAGATATGAATCGCGACTCTACGTCAAGTGGTTCCAGAGTTAGGGATGGATGATGTATATCAGAATGTGGTGTGGAACCATTTATCTTCTCGGTTGGAATAAACCTTTGTTTGGAAACCCGGACTACGCGATGACAACATTATTATTTTTGGCAAATTTAAATATATAGAAGAAAGATGAGTATACCACAAAGACACAATTGGAAACAATTTTGTAGTTCAAGGTAATCGGTTCCTGGTAAGCCTTCATTATAAAGTATGCATAAGGGGGCAGATACAGCATCTAGTCTGTCAATCAAGATTCAGCCGTCCTCTACTTAAAGAATCTCCAATTTACATTGTTTGTTTAAAGGGGTGTCATATTCACATTCAGCAAGATTTGGGGAACATTTTGGTATATGATGTTGGCCACCAACTATATTGCCTATTTAGCAATCAGATCACCTGTGATTCTATGAAAAAAGGTAGCTGAACATATATCACCCCCTTAAAATTATAGCTCTATGACACACAGACAGACAGTCGGACGGACAGACAGACAGATATACAGACAGACATCGCAGGTTTAATGGCATAGACATAGGAATTTTTAAGAAAATGACGAAAACATGACTTTTTCTAGTACCCCGCCATCTTGAATTTACCCATAATCCTCTACTTGGGGGTTATGCAATAGGCTCAAAATGATCCCAATATGATAAACTAAAATGTCGAGGAGGGTCAGCTTTAATTTTGTTTTCGTCTTTCCGGAGACAGGGGAGAAAGTTTCGTAAGAGGATCATAATGAGTATACCACAAAGATACACTAAATTGGAAATAATTTTGTAGTTCAAGGTAATCGTTTCCTGGTAAGCCTTCATTATGAGGTATGATTAAGGGGGCAGATACAGCATCTAGTCTGTCAATCAAGATTCAGCCGTCCTCTATTTAAAGAATCTCCAATTTACATTGTTTGTTTAAAGGGGTGTCATATTCACATTCAGCGTCAAGTGGTTCCAGAGTTAGGGATGGACGATGTATATCAGAATGTGGTATGGAACCATTCATCTTCTCGGTTGGAATAAACCTTTGTTTGGAAACCCGGACTACGCGATGACAACATTATTATTTTTGGCAAATTTAAATATATAGAAGAAAGATGAGTATACCACAAAGACACAATTGGAAACAATTTTGTAGTTCAAGGTAATCGGTTCCTGGTAAGCCTTCATTATAAAGTATGCATAAGGGGGCAGATACAGCATCTAGTCTGTCAATCAAGATTCAGCCGTCCTCTATTTAAAGAATCTCCAATTTACATTGTTTGTTTAAAGGGGTGTCATATTCACATTCAGCAAGATTTGGGGAACTTGTTGGTATATGATGTTGGCCACCAACTATATCACCTGTGATTCTATGAAAAAGGGTAGCTGAACATATATCACCCCCTTAAAATTATAGCTCTATGACACACAGACAGACGGACGGACGGACAGACAGACAGATAGATAGGCAGACATCGCAGGTTTAATGGCATAGACATAGGAATTTTTAAGAAAATGACGAAAACATGACTTTTCTAGTACCCCGCCATCTTGAATTTACCCATAATCCTCTACTCGGGGGTTATGCAATAGGCTCAAAATGATCCCAATATGATAAACTAAAATGTC
>JAVTVY010040235.1:0-18533 GCA_036873755.1 Hanleya hanleyi
CTCATTAAATACTAAATAGTCATTTCTGTATTTATTTTCTGTCATTGTTTCGATTCCCACAGAGGGTTAAATTATTCTTCCTTTCAAAACATATTTTCATATATGCGAATTGCTTGAGGGTAAAGTTAAACATCATACCAAATTGTCATTTCTATAAGTTAAACATCTTTATTCAGCGAAAGTTGGTGAGTTGTTCCCTTAATTCTAAAACGTAATAGTTGCGTTTTCATGATGCATGATCTATAATTTGATACCAAGTATTATCCGATGTTAATGATAATGACAATGCGTTACTTGTCTACTTCTTCACCAATTTGTGAATTATCTAGATTGGGTAGGCTAGATAAATTGATTACTAGAAGTAGAGAACTTATTTTTCTACTTACTAAGACAGTAGACTATGACTGTATGCAAATTAGCTGAACCACTGATAAGGTTGCGACTCATCTTCCTTGGTATATAAGCAAATAAAGGATCTCAAAGTGTATATACATGTACATACTGTTCGGTGAAAATGATAATATCTGAAGCCAAAGATGATGTGTCGATCGACAGCTTTTAAGCGACTGACGTTGGAGAATTGAAGTGTGAACGCAAATCAACGAAGCAATAATTCATGCCACGGTCCGAATATTGTTGCAAATGAATTCAAACGTGCCTGAAGGCAGGGTTGTCTGTGAGATCGGTGGTTGAGAAGAAAAATGTGGCAGAGATCACACTCTCTTTACGCATGCGTATTTCAAAAAGTCACAAGAAGAACAACAAGAACAAGAACAACAACAACGCGAGCCTCCCGTAGACCTGCGTGCCGCAGGTAAAAACACAATTTAGGCGAATATATTGCCGTTGTAACAGGTAGCGACTGATCGTTCGATTTCAACGTTTGACTGACCCGTAATGTCCACACGGTATCGTGTCATGGTAAACAATATTTATTTTACTTTTAATTGGTTCATAACGATAGCCCAAACTCTTATTTCAGATACTCTGAATGTAATTTTTTTGTACAAAAATTAGAAGATTGAAAAAACTTGTCGACGTCACACATGTTGCCCTCCTGGGATTCGAACTTGGTAAAAGAAAATTTCGACGCGCTTGTGATCCAACGTGCGTATCCACTGTAACAGGCTATTTTGTCACTTTAATCTACTTACGAAAACTTCAAACGTTATGAATCATAACTTTTCATTTTTTAGTATGAAGGACCCCTTGGACCAAAAAGATCTTCCAGTAGTGGGAATATAATGTTACCACACAACACCAGGTTAAATGGCGTTCTGGTCCAAGGGGTCCTTCGCGTCTAAATGCGTGTCTGCAGAACTCGATTTTGACCCTTTTTTCACGAAATAGCACAAGCTGTGGATTTCAGTTTCATGTGATAACTATAATCATAACGCAATCGCTCTAAAACTTTCATATATTGTGTACTTATATTTTCTCTTGTCGTTACAGTAAAAGATTGGTATTTTTAGGACATTTTATATTTTCGATTTCAACCGCACCACGTATAGGCCAAAATCCCGCCTTATCGTACCATCACCTTTGACGGTCTTGTTGTAATTTGTTCTTATTTACAGTTCAGTGGTTCTCCATATATCATGAAAATAAATTCGTCAATTTAAACGTACCCCTCCCCACAATGGTTTTCCGGCCATTGCAGTTCTGCTTATTTTATAATATATTCCTTCCCCAGGGCTTCGTGTTTAGAATTATTGTGCGAGCTAAAAATAACTCACGTCAAAATATTTAGGAGAGAGTTTTTGGAAGTCAGGCGAATGGTTGCAATATAATACAATATAAAATATGACCGTTTACGTGAGCTAAATATCCCACCCAATGTGTCTGCGAAAAGTCGTGAGCAGGACAGCTAGAAAGTCGCAATTTGTTCTTTCCTATCAATGACGCTAGCTGGACGGCATATTCCTACTGGAAATAATTTATTGAACACAGATTTGCCAGAAATCTTTACGGTAGATGATATCTAACGTCGTGCTTTCAAACTGACCTGAACGAAGAGAGCATTGTCTAAATATTTATTCATTCTGTGCATAGGGGTCCTATATATAACGTCCGGCATAGATAATATATAAAATACCAGTATGTGTTTACAAGTCGACTTTGTTCCGTGTGTGACGGTTCGTCTGCTTCAGATTCGCTGTCCCTCTGTTCCACCTCATTTCGGTCGTTCGGTACGGGTTTAGATTGATACGGCAGAACGTCAAGATGTCCATTTATGTTCTCTGTATATAGATCATCATCACTGGCATATTCCTCCATGGTTTCGAGTCGATTTTTCCATTAATTATACAGCGATATACGCGATGGAGTAATCTCAAATCCACAGCTTAATATATAGCTCAGACAGCTACCTGCAGGAGACGATCGCTTATCTAATGACACGCGGTCACGTGACGCCTAAGCTCATTAACGGGTTAACTGGAGGAAATTGAGTTACAGGTCTTTAATTAAGAAGGCTTAAATACGCCCAAGGATATTTTTTTTAATTTCTAAATTAAGTACTAACCCTTCTGACATATTCCAGAGAAAAAAAAAATATTGATGAAAATCCTTTAACAGACCCGCAGGGAATATTAAACGAATTGAAAGCTTTATACTTCAAATTATACTCAAATCCAAAGTACTTAGATCTACAAAAATGTACTACATTATTCAAACATGATCTAAAGCCCAGCCCAGACGAGACAATGCTATGCGAAATCCCCGGCACTGAAATAGAGGGTTTCCTCGCCTTAAAAAATACGAGAAAAGTAAAAGCTCTCGGATTAGATGAAATTTCCAGCAGATTTATTAGAGCCTTTTGGGAACAAGTTAGGCATTTTTTAGTTCGGTCAATAAATTATGCCGGAGAGCCATTTATGTAAATGACTCGCTAGCTGACTTCCAAAATCAAACTGTCTCCCGAAAGAAGGGAAAAGTGGAGCTTTTTTTTATAATTGACACCCTATCTCTCTTTTAAACGTTGACTATAAACTCGCGTCAGCCTATATTGCAAACAAAATAAAACAAGTCTAGCCATCTATTATAATTGGAACGCAGATAGGAGGAATAGGGGAATTTTCGTCATAGAAATAACATTACGTGCTATTTATGATCTAATGCAATACACTGAGAAAAATATAATTTCAGGCCTAATTTTTTCATCGATTTTGAAATGTCATTTGACAGCGTCGACTGAAAGTTTACGCACTGCACGTTGCGATCCTTTGGTTTCGACGAGTCGCTCTGCGGATGGAATAAGCTGTTCCAGCAGGACTAAAAACATCCAGCGTCCTTAACAACGGTTATATATCCTATTTTTGTTTAACCTCGAAAGAGGCTGTCGCAAAGGTACCTCTCTGTCACCATATATTTTTATAATTGTTCCCCAATTATTGGCTATCACAATAATGCAGGACAAAGGCATAAAATGTATCGTTTTTAATAACTCCGAAATCTGAGTATGTAGATGACACAACTTTGCGCCTGTATGGCTCGGAAGGGTCACTGCGTAGGGCAACGGTTCTCTTGGATAACTTGTTCAGATCTGACATTAAAAGTAGACAAGTGAACAGCTCGTTGGTAGTAATCAGAGTTATACAATCAAGCTATGTCCCAACGGCCGGCTATACAGGGACGCAGGGCGGGTTTCAATTACTGGAAATCAAATTTAGCCCAGATCTGGCAGAGAGGCCCACTCTAAATTATCGAACAAAGGTGAGTGATACAATACAACTATTGGGAAGCTGGTGGAAGACAAAGTTGCGTCCACTTCACAAGATAACTGTTATTAAAACCTTCGCACCGCCTCTACCAACTCTCCTGTTCTCGGCTCCATCAAACCCGACAATATAATTTCAAAATGACTACAAATATTCTTTGATGAATTCATCTCGAATGGGATTCCGACACGGTTCCGACAAGATGAAAACGAAAACAAATATCTGTGGTAAAGAGGGGGGTGGCCTAAACATGATACAAATATCATCCAATATTGGTCTCCTGAAAGTTCTGTGGATCAAAACATCGCATAGCTTTTTTCGATTTTGAGGCGGAACTTAAGAGTTACAATCACCCTCTCCCCCCTTGGAACTAGAGTTTAGGATTCAAATTTACATGGGTGTGTTCTCTGACAAAAATTACTTCTGGCGGGATTTCATATTTACATGGTGCAAATGCTCGACGGGTGAATTACAAATACCTCCCCATATTGAACGAATTATTGTACAAATTGACCCTTGAGTTGCCGCTCTCGTACGAAGCCTATGGTGGTTGTGTGTGCGCAAGGACACACATCAAAAGCTAATAAGACGAGGAGGTCATCCCAATGAAGCTTCCATCCAAGTTGGTGAAATACCATCCAGTAGTTCTCTAGATATCTTGCAGACAAGAACAGGGGACGAACAGACCGGCAGATAGACAGACTGACATACTGCCAAATAGGCAGATAGCACAAACACTCAATATCTCCCCAAAACATAGATGCGGTAGACATAATATAATTAGGCACCACTTAGGGCATGGAACGACGCATACAGCTGGCATAATTTCGGCGCTGTAAACGTAAAAGATTTGGTTAACAAAAAAAAGTTCTTGACTTTGTAGGAGCTAAAATAAGTCTCAGATAAAACAGAATAATTTTTTAGCATACTACCCCACAATTCAAAATATTCTAGCTGACAGGAGAAAAAAAAACACAAATTAAAAAGAAAAATTTTGAACTAGGTATCCTGTCAAATCTAGTCAAGAAAATCCAACGAATGTTAATATAAAATGATAGATCGACCTTGATATGTGTATATATTCGTACAGAATTCGCTACAGGTCGCCAACTTTTGAGGTCGTAAAAGATAATGTATACAACTAAAGCAACATCGAAAGGCTCACTGCGACAAGAAACAAATCAACGATCGACTTCGTCGCGAAGTAGGGTCCCCTGGCAAACTCAGTCGACTAACTGCATATGCAAAGGTAACAGTGAGATAGGGGCAACTGGTATAGCTTTTTCAACGGAAGCCGCCTTCTTAGACTTTCAATATTGACAAGTTATCTACCTCCCCCCCCCACTCCCGCGTTCTCCCGCATCCCCAGTCTCATAGTAACTTACCGACATGTAGTCTTTTTGTTGAGATTCATCACAGATGTTCTAATAATATTAGGTTATTATACGGTACTTTGTACAATATGGATAGATATTGTACTCGTCCATGTTGTGATGAAAACCCGTATTGGACTCGACGCCGACAGGTTTTCATCACAACATGGACGAGTACTATACCTATCCATATTTTACAAAACACTGTATAATGACTCATTTATTAATAGGTCATCGCAAGATTAAACTAAATTATTTGTCATTGATTTTCTAACAATATAATATTAAGATATTCAACTATAACAACAAATTCATTTAGAACTCGTAAATTCCTAGAATGTAATAAAAGCTGTGATTCAGCAAATATCATGTAAACCTATTATCAGTCTCTACTTTCAGAACTTCAGTTGAGACAGATTTGACTAACTGGGTAATTTTACTTTGGAATTCAATTTATATTGATATTAATGTTTCCTCCAACGATGATCATTCAACTCCTGTAACTTCATTTTGCCGTCACAACAAAAGAGTTATCTCCCTTAGCAGGTATCCAATATGAATTCAATACGGCATTATGGGATCCAATATGACGTTGGGTACTGTATGGACAAGTGGTGCGATTGAACTGATTTGAACCAGTGTAAAATAGATACGGTTAATCACCTATATGAAGTTTCGTTATCCATGATAAATAGAGACGTCATGGCAACACACCCGTCTAGGGATAATTGTAAATATAGACTCCACATCATGGTAATTCACCGGTCTAGAGATATTACTGTAATATAACAATAACATGATTCTATAGCGCGTTATAAGGCCTGGGGGCTATGGCAGGCTGCTAATTATTGATGGAGGGGGATAATAAAAGTATAAAGGCCCGACAAAATCATGTTATTGCTATTATTGCCAGTTCAAATCTATTTTTCATTAAGTTCTCTCGATATAAGCTCAAAATGACCCCAATAAGATAAGCTTCAAAGTCACCAAGTTTCAGCCTCCTCGGTTTTGTCGTTTCGGAGCAGCAGAGAAAAGTTCACTGGGGGGGCACTCCCCCAGGCTAGGTAGGGTTAAAGACAAATAGCCATACACACTAATTTATTTTCATCAGTAAATTGGATTATATTTACTGGCCACTTTAAATTAAAATTACACCCCGATGTTCAAACCTTGAATTAAGATTTTTTTTTTTCATGCTTTTAGAATATTTCATTCGTAGCGAGCTATGATTTCTTTTTATATCCTTTTAAATTCTCTCCCTTGGAAACTTGGTATATTGTGGGACGATATTCATTAGGCAGGCAGCATATAGAATCCAAATACCTTTCCTGTCCAATGCTGATCTCATAAGGTGGACAAGAATGGGAACAGAACAAAATCAGTTTGCAAAGAAGAAAAATAATAATTTAAATATTAAAAACTTCGGCTGATCCCACAGCCAACAATTGTGCTGTTACCCTGAAATACGCAAGGAATAATGCCGAAGTTATCATCCTACTTGAACACGATGGATTTCTACACCCGCACTATATTTTCCAGATTTTCTTACCCCTTGAGCTAGGAGGCTGAAACTTACCACACTACACCCGTGGGGCAAGATCTACCAGAAAATGTAACAAAATCCAAGATGGCCGCTTTGACGAGGTCAAGTGAGGTCATTTTTAAAAACGGCATTTTTTGGTCGATTTTTCGATCGGATTTTCCGAATTGTTTATTTATGAAATTTCTCCGCAAAAACTGCATGGTAAATTAGTAAATGTTAATGTGATGTGAAATAAAATAGTTTTTGCCCACTTTTCGTCACGGAAAAGGGGTTTTGCAAATAGGCTTAAAATGACTCTACTATGATAAACTATAAAGTCAATGAGTTTCAGCTCTTCATTTTTTGTCGTTCCGGAGATAGCGCAGAAACCCAGGGCAGGTAGGGTTAATGGTTTATTATTATTATTCCGATGGAAAATTGTTTTGTTGGGATACAGATTCAAACTGTTGTGACTGCAGAATGTATGTCCGCGTCAAATTCCTAAATTGTAGAGACATTCGACTCTAGCTTATATTCGATGACAAATATGGAATTACATATGCATGAAACACTTCTTTCTGTGGTTTTCATCGTCATACGACTAAATCAAACTATATTTAACAAAAATCCGTTGAAGAATTATTTCTCCTTTCTTTGATACACACTGAGGTTATGACAATCAAGTGATTCAGTCTATAATTACTATTTGATATTTCACCCCATTTTGCACATTGGATTTCGATGGTTGACTTACATTGTTATTCATCCTACATGCATATACTACACTTGGGAAAGGATATAGTATTTCGTGAGAATATTTCCTAATGTGAATATGTATTAGCCTAGTTTAGCCTATAGCCCAGTGGGAAATTACTTTGACTCATTTGATTGTTCTTATTCATGTACATTGGAATTGCTGAATATTTTCTTCTTCAGTCCGTAATTTCATTGTATAGCTTTATTTACAGAGAAATGTCAGCATGGATCTATCTTCGGTTTACGGAATAATGAATGTATATTTTATTTTCCGTCAGCTCGAATTTCCGTAGAATTTCCGTTCTGTTTTCGGAGAGGTAAGCGTATATTCCGTTTTACATCAGTTTTGCATTTCGGTTAAGTTACGGAAGAAACGGGACAACTCTTTCATTTCCGTTCAAAACAGTTATAAAACCAATGCCTCATACATGTACCTTGTACATACTAATATGAAAATCTCTAACAGTGGCGGTACGGGGTAATTTGTCCCTGTGTCTCAATTCCCCAACTGTATTTCCCTCCCTCCTCATCAATCCTGCCTTCTCCCTGTCGTCTTTCCATGTAATCAAACATAAGTGAGTGAGTGAGTGAGTAGGATTTATCGCCGTTTTCAACATTGTTTCAGTCATATCACGACGGTGCCTACATGTGCCAGAACACGAAAGTATCCACAGTTCCTATTATTCTGGACACTGATCAGCCCAGCCAGTACAGCACCTGGTCACCCATTCAAGTATTGACCGAGCTCAACGCTGCTTAACTTCGATGATCCGACGAGAACCGGTGTGCCCAACGTGATGCGCCGTACCTAATCAAACATAAAGGTGTATCCATATTAGTGTGCATATCAACACAGGCATTGTTCTATTTAATATTTGACATATTATACAAAAATGTTCATCAGTACATACCTTGTACTTGCCTATAAAATTGGCTTCCTTGCGACATCTGGCCACACCATATATCTGACAAGCGCCGCTGTAGCGATTATAAAAGAACGACATACATTCTGCGTCCTTTTGACATTCGCCAGCTGTCCCTTTTGTTGTTTTTTTTGACAGGAAAAATCAGATCTGATTATTCCCTTGAATTCTTCCACGGCTACCGTCAACAGCTCCTGCGACTGCATTGAAACAGCATCACTTAGGGTTGCGACAAGAAAGATTTCACATAGCATGCGCAAGAAAGCACCCATTCTGCGACAGCAAAGTTTTTGTCTTGTCCCGGTGGTATATTAATACAATAATTGATATATTAATCGACGTTAGCTGAACTCAATCCCGCGAGTGAATATCTCGGCCAACCGAAGTTTACGTATTGTTACGGTTACAATGTGAAACAGCGACTCTGCAACGCTTATAATTCCCTCTTCATCACGTAATGTGTTCTCGTCGTCTTACGAAACGCTGTCTCAGTATTCCAATCGATTTAATGGGAAAAATCTTGTGAATGTGAAATATCCCCGTTTGACCACACTTTGTTTGTCTCTTTGAAACTCGGAGGGGAGAGGCAAATAATCTTGTGGTGTAGACAAACACCTTAGAAACGTTAGATAGATTTATTTTCCTTGTCCAATTAGTGTCACGTTCTCACTCTGAAATATATTTGACATAAAGGGAGATTTGCCGACTGTAACTATTTGGACGCATGTAATTTATGATGGAAAGATTACCCCATGTATAACTTGCATCAGGATGTTTTATACTTTGTCACGTACAGTCGAATTTAAAAGATGTATAAACATGATATCAATATGCAATGATCTGCCACTGTTCTACTGCTTAAAGGGAACGTAAACTCTGCGGTAAAACACCGCGGGAATTATACAACAATCCCGATAGATTTAAAAAATCGTGACAAATATTTTTTCTCATTTTTTTCCAATGAATGAGACAGACACAAACATAGAAAATACCGTGATTTGGAATTTCTTGGGGGCGCCGCCATGTTTGTTTTGGGCAGGATTTTTATCCAATGGGAAAGCGTAAAATTCAGTTGTGCCGATAATCTCCTACGTCATCGGACATTCTCTGTGTCGAGATAACATGGCCGAATATGGTCGTTTTCATGCACTCATCCGTTCCCTGACTAACAGAGGCAATGTTATCGATTAGCTTTGATGTAGAATACAGCCTGATTCTAACAGATATTCTACGATGCCGGGCTGCTCTGCATTTGGCTGTCACAATGTACCAGGTAATCCCGACACGTCGCACTGTCATCCTCGTTCATGTTTGTAAGCTACGGTCTCGAATACTGCACCTCTGCAAATTGACGCGTTTTTACCTCCAGAGGCAGAAGAACTAGTGTCCACTGACGTCACGATTCTTCGAACATGGAGGCCTCTATGTTCGTCCAGTGTAACGAAGTTAAGACGTTTAGTACTGCCTTGAAAAAATTGTAAAAAAATATCTGATAAACGATTTGGATTCTATGAGGAAAAAGCTTTAACTGGCCATGCAAGTTTCACCAGAGTTTACGTTCCCTTTAAAGGGGATATTTGAAATTGATGCAAACTTAGTTTACTAAGCAAGTCTCTCGCATGAATCGATTCTCCCTATTTAACGCTACAATAAATAAGTGGCGAACGAAATACTACTTATTATCGGAAATGTCCCCTTAGCATATCAGATTGCTACAATCTAAAAAAATATAGTCAGTAGTGTAACTACACTAAATACTAAATCGATTAAATTGATTCCTTACTCGTAGTAACTCATAGTAACTTTAGTAGTAGTCATTAAGCAACCTAGCGTCTTTTTTCCCCGGATGTAACTATGACGTCACAACTTGATGGTTTGTAACGAGGCTTTTGATTGGTTGAGCTGTAAGTGTGAGGATGAATTTGATTGGTTGAGGTGTCGGCCATGTTGTAAAGCAAGATGGCGGCTGTCGGCCATGTTGTAAAGCAAGATGGCGGCGTGGTTCGGGAATGTTCGGGCATGTTCGGGTTGTCGGGCATGTTGTAAAGCAAGATGTCGGCTGTCGGCCCTGTTGTAAAGCATTTCGGACATGTTCGGGCATGTTCGGGTTGTCGGCCATGTTGTAAAGCAAGATGGCGGCGTGGTTCGGGCATGTTCGGGCAAAAAAAAGTTCCGGCAAAAAAAAAAAAAAAAAAAATGTATTCATGCGCGGTGATGCGGTTTGGCCGTGGTTTTGGCGGTGATTCGGTCTCGGGAAAAAGCTTCCGCGGAGAAAAAGTAGTCCTTAAATAAAATGGTCCGATGGGGTCGAGTGAGGTATCAAAGTGAAGGTTAGGTGAAGGAGCATCTAATGGGCTGGGTGTGGGGTTGAAATATCGTCATTCTGCGCATGCGCGGCGGCCGAAGGGTATGAAAATAGCCTTTTGGAGCTAGGGGAGCCCCTAAGGGTCCGATGGGGTCGAGTGAGGTATCAAATTGAAGGTTAGGTGAAGGGGCATCTGATGGGCTGGGCGCGGGGTTGAACTATCGGCATTCTGCGCATGCGCGGAGGCCAAAGGGTATGAAAATAGCCTTTTGGAGCTAGGAGATTGACTACTGGTCCAGTGGGGTCGAGTGAGGTATCGATGTGAAGCATTCGTGAAGGGGCATCTGATGGGCTGGGTGTGGGGTTGAAATATCGGCATTCTGCGCATGCGCGGTGGCCCAAGGGTATGGAAATAGCGGTTTTGGAGCTAGGGAGTCCCTAATGGGCCAATGGAGTCGTAGGAGGTATCAAAGTGAAGCATTCGTGAAGGGGCATCTGATGGACTGGGCGTGGGGTTGAAATATCGGCATTCTGCGCATGCGTGGTGACCCAAGGGTATGGAAATAGACGTTTTAGAGCTAGGGGAGCCCCTAATGGTCCAATGGGGTCGAGTGAGGTATCAAAGTGAAGCATTCGTGAAGGGGCATCTGATGGGCTGGATATGGGGCTGAACTATCGGCATTCTACGCATGCGCGGTGGCCCAAGGGTATGAAAATAGCCGTGTTGGGAGCTAGGGGAGCCCCTAATGGACCAATGGGGTCGAGTGAGGTATCAAAGTGAAGCTTATGTGAAGGGGCATCTGATGGGCTGGGTGTGGGGTTGAACTATCGGCATTCTGCGCATGCGCGGTGGCCCAAGTGTATGAAAATAGCCGTGTTGGGATGTAGGGAGCCCCTAATGCACCAATGGGGTCGAGTGAGGTATCTAAGTGAAGCATTCGTGAAGGGGCATCTGATGGGTTGGGTGTGCGGTAGGAATATCATTCTGCGCATGCGCAGATGCAATACGGAGGTCTCGTCCAATCAGAAGCGAGTATTTCAAATCCGTCCCAGAGCTCTCGTCCAATCAGAAGCGAGTATTTTGACCCGGTGCATTATGGGACATATCAAAGATGGCGGCACGTATGTTCAAGATGGCGGCACATCCGGTGTCGAAAACTGGCCATTTTGTCGGATGTGGTCACTTAGTGTCGAAAACTGGACCCTGTATGACGTCACTTCCGGGTTTTTCACTAAAAACTACATCCAAACATAGAAGAGTTCCTAATGTTTCCTCTTAGACGTCCGTATGTTCAATCGCCGGTGGGTTTTCCCGTCCCGCCCCAGCGCCCCGCAGCGCGAGCGCGCGCGCGAGTTCTCCGGAAGTGCGCGTCATCCCCGGCAGTGCGCGCGCGAACGCGGGTCAAAAGGTCAAAGGGTCACCTCCAGGTCAGACGGTCCAATGTCCAATGAGACAATGTTGCGAGGTGTGAGTGAGTGCAAGAATGTATTCATCCGCGGTGATGCAGTCATGTCTGGCGGTGATTCGGTCTCGGGAAAAAGCTTCCTTGCCCAATGCCTACGGACTTTACCGAAGATACACGGACTTTAACGAAAGACACGGACGTACACGAAAAGACGCGAAGGTGAACGCCATTGTGGGAAACCTCCCACAGACAGGTCAGTACATGCATTTCTATGTTGTTCACGCATAATAAAAGGATTGATCTGTAATCTGTGTTGTTGTTGTTGTTGTTGTTGTTGCTCCCTTTTTTTGGACTAACCCATCAGAATAGTACGTATCACGGACTATACCCGTAGAGCTACATCTGGTCTATAAAACATGTCCCTCTGGATCCCACACCTTCATTTCTACAGAGCCATGGCGGAGACCCAGCCCCATGCGACTCGCATTTTACAGTATGCCACCGTGGTGAATTCATTCACAGGTTACCGAGCAGTGGTCCGGTCCATGTTTGCAGATGGCGACGACAACGAGGGACGACGCCAGATCCTGAACGAGTTCACAGAAGCGGTCCTCCACAGAGTGCACTCGATGGAGAGGCGTGCCATCCCTCACCACTACTGGACTATGACAGCCATCCTTGATGCTCGGGCTATGGACCACGAGCGCTCACGCCGCAACCAGCACCGGCTGGTTGGCCTCATACTAGTCTGTGCCCTATTCACCCTGGCGCTGTGGTATTGACACTATAAATACCAGGGTCGGACAGAGTGTGTGTCATTCACCGTTCGACATTTGGACCAAGCATGTCATCCGTCCTACGAGCCATCCTCCCCCTTACACCTTACCAGGTGGGATTATACGTTTATGAAGATTATGTGACTCTGGTGGAAGATAGTGGCGGGGATTGGAGGGCGTCCCCTGAGACTTTATCGAATACGGTGACACTACATCGTGATGGGTGGACTAAGTTTAAACGGGTGTTGAGCGGAGAGTTAGACGGACACCTGATCCACCTGGACAAGGCCAACTACGTATACCATACTGCGCTCTACCCACGGGTGGGACGCTACCAAGAGCCGGCTCAAAGTTTCCTCCTAACTCCCTCTCTGTGGTCAGCCTTGGAGAAAATAGGCCCTCTGGTGGACCAGTTATTTATACCCGACGATCGATCACCCCACCAATTGGCATGGGCTCATGCTATCGAACACACACTAGATGAACCTAATGAAAAAAAAGCGGATGGAGAAAATACTATATGTATAGAATGCGCAGAGGCTGGAATGACAGTGTCACCTCATGAAGCCACCCACACACACATGACGGGCCAGAACGATGAAGAAGAAGAAAAAATCCGTGATGAAGCCGCGGGGCCAATGGCTGAACCCCATGAACAACTACATGAACCCGACGACGATGCCATTGATTACCCGGCTAGACTCAGTCAGCCCAATGACATGTCCACCTGATCCTTTGATCTCACGGGGTTCTCCCTATAAATACGGGAGACAGTGAAATCTGGTACCATTCACGTACTGACCATGACGGAGCATATAGTACTGGCGTATTTCAGCTTGACCCCCGAGGTTTTCCTGCACGTGTATGCGGATAAGGTCGATATCATGGAGGAGGTGGTGGGAGACACGGACCCTACACAACCGTGCCCAGCTCACATTCGTCTGTCCCGGGAGGGCTGGACCAAATTCAAACGGGTGTTGTCTGGTGAACTGGACGGCGACCTCATCCACTTGTGTCACGATGTGTACATTCGACGCGGCCCTTTCTTTGCTCAATTGGCTCGGCTAGATGGAGGTACAGTGCATTTTACCCTTCACCCTCATCTATGGTCTGCATTGGAAGATGCCGTGGTGGATGTGGATGGAGTGCTTATCAAGCGGTCATCAGACGAGTTGGACTGGTCATTGACCATGGCCACTGTGGAAGTCCACGAAGAAAATCAGAAAGAAACTCAGGCCCAAGATATACCCGTTATAAATAAACGATAGAGCCAGGGTCCTTCATCATTTTGTCACCATGAAGCGCTGGGAGAAGGTGTTGGATAACTTATACTACAGTCCCGACAGTCCGGCAGCCTATAGTGCATTGTCGGCTCTCTCTCGAGCGGCCAAACCCCAGGGGTACAACGTGCCCAAGTCCGAGATTGGTTAAGAAGACAAGACACCTATACCTTACATCGATCTGTCCGTCGCCATTTTCTACGGAACCGGGTCATCGTGGGAGGGATAGATGCCCAGTGGCAAGCGGATTTGGTGGATATGAGCGCCTTTGCCAAACACAACGATGAGAATCGGTATATCTTGACGTGCATCGATATCCTATCCAAATATGCGTGGGTGGTACCCATCCGGACGAATACGGGGGCAAATCTCATAGCGGCGTTCAAAGACATCTTCAAGACCGGGCGCAAACCTTTGTATTTGCAAACCGACGAAGGCACGGAATTCCTCAACAGACCGTTCCAAGCCTTTCTCAAGAAACAGAAGGTGTTTTTTCTTCCATACGTACAACGAGACCAAGGCTTCCGTGGTGGAGAGGTTCAACAGGACATTCAAAGGCCGCATGTATAAATATTTCACCTATAAGAATACAAGGCGGTACATCGATGTTCTCCCGAAACTGGTGAGGGGTTACAATCGAGCCTATCATCGAAGTATAGAGAGAGCCCCATTACCGTGACCCAACGCAATGAAGCCCAAGTCCGGCGTGTCTTGTACCCCAGGCCATCGCAGCGAACGACGAAGGCGGTGTACAAGGTCGGCGACCCTGTACGGATCAGTAAAGTCAAGGGCAAGTTCGAGAAAAGTTACTTGCCCAACTGGAGCGATGAGCACTTCCTGATTAAACAGCGCCTACCCCGACAGCGGCGAGTCTATGAACTGGAAGATCTCCAAGGCGAAACGTTGCTGGGGACGTTTTACGACACGGAATTACAGCCTGTTGTAAAAACACAGCAAGACTACTACACGGTGGAGCAGATTTTGAAAACGGAACGTCGACGTGGCAAACTGTTTCATTTCGTAAAATGGCAAGGCTGGCCCAGTTCCTTCAATTCCTGGATCGCGGCCAACCAGGTGAAACGACTATAAAGCCAGACACCACTGCCGTCCTCCTTCATTCCACGTCCGACCCCAGTGCTATGGACCAACAGCAGCTGCCTCCGAAGACAGCGTCTCGCAAAACGCAAGTGGTCTTTGGGGTGCTATTGCTAACCCTGCTGAGTGTGTTGTACGGAGGTGTGTTTTACGACGTAGCCTATGTCAGTACGTTACTTAACCAACTGAGAACACCACCCATCAGTGAAACGGGTCTACAGAGAGCACCAGTCGTATCGAGCCCAGTCACCACCACCACCACCACCACCACACCCCGCGTACAAGCCACGTCCAGCTCTACACTTACACCAAGTACACCTACTACGTCTCAAGACCCACCGGATTTCATCCCTCACAGTGAACCGACAACGACGACGACCACCCACGTTGTACCCACCCCCAGCACCATCTCTGAACGTGAACAGACAACGACGACCGACGTTGTACCCACCACCACTCCAGTTCACTCGTACGAAATTTACAAGAGCGGGTTACCACGACAACGGATAGACCTCAAACCATGGACCCTCGGTGACAGCATCCCTTCACCTGCGTCATCGCAGGACCGACGGGCTCCGGCAAAACGCACTTCGTCAGGAAGCTCCTTCAACACGCCGACAGCATGATCACTCCACCCATTGCCCGAGTCGTGTGGTGTTACGGAGAATGGCAGGAAGCGTATGCAGCAATGCCCCACATCACGTTCGTGGAAGGCCTACCCAACCTGGCCGATTTGGAACCCGACACATTGATGGTTGTGGATGATCTCATGGCGGAGACGGATGCACGGGTCACCCAACTCTTTACCAAAGGCAGCCATCATCGACGGCTCAGCATCATCTACATTGTGCAGAATCTGTTCAGTAAAAACAAAGAACATCGGAATATCAGCTTAAATGCCCACTACCTGGTGGTCTTCAAAAAACCCGAGAGATACCACTCAACTGCTGCACCTGGCGAGACAGATGTATCCCGGCCGCACACCGTTTGCGTTGGAAGCCTTCAAAGATGCCACAACCCTTCAGCACGGGTATATGCTCTTCGATCTCAAGCAAGCCACCCCCGACCACCTTCGACTACGGACCGGCATCTTTCCCGGAGAGACCCACCACGTGTACATGCAAAAATAATGTAAACACACCCACAGTGGCGCCCCCAGCTGGGGTCTGTGTGTTTGATGATGGGGAATAATAAAAGAATGAATACCACAGCAGGGTTGACTTTGTCTGTGAGGTGGATAAAAAGGGCAGAGTTGTGGGTTCTAGCATTAGTTGTACAGGATGTCTGCGCGAGTACAGAAGCACGCTCCCACGCTCCGTGTATTGAAGACGGCCCCACCCGAGTTAGTCCGAACCATTGTACGCGGTGCGGACCCTGACCTTGTACGCTGTCTGTGCGAGATCGGGTACAATATGTTAAAAGGCAACGTACCACTGACTCCGGCTCAGAAGACCAAGTTGGCCAAGCATAAGACAGGTCTCCGAACCCTAGTCCACAAGCGGGTCCCTCAAACACAAAGAAAAAGGTGTTACAGAAAGGCGGCTTTCTCGGGGCCATCTTAGCACCGTTGGCCGCTTCCGTGTTGGGTCCAGTATTGGGTGGACTCTTCGGCCGACAATGAACCACACGAAAAAAATGGTACTCGTCGAACCACGGTTCCTGCAAAACCTCCAATCACCCTACCCTGTCCCACCTACGGTGAAGACCATAAACAGCCTCGATGGAGAGATGCAACAGATCTTAGAGAGACCGGGGTTAAGCGACAGTGAGAAAGTACAACGGTACAATGAGACGCTTCAACGGTACATGACGTTCATGGACCAATACAAACCCCTGTCTACCCCAGCAACAGCAGCACCACCACCACCACCACCACCACCACGTGACAGACCGCTGACCTCAGCACCGCTCCAACAGCCGGGTGAGGTAGCCCCCACAGCCCCACAGTGGGTGGACGACGAAGTGCTGAAGAGTGTACCTGCCTCGTTCAAGAAACAAGCTGGCCTGGTATTACAACGGATGAAACAGAATCCTAACATGACTTGGAATGATAAAGGCGAACTCCTGGTACAGAATCAGGTGGTCCCCGGCACCCACATGACGGATTTAGTGAATGATCTGATGCGTCAACGGAGATCGCACACCGATCCTCGAGGATGGGAGGTCTTCGCTCAAGGCTTGAAAGACATGCATGTACCACAGGAATTGGTGGGGAACCCCCACCGCTGGGCCTTTATGCAGCAAACCCAGCAATCACCGAGTGGCCCACTACCTTCTTGGGAAGCCGAATGGGAACCGGAGTCACCCCCAAAACACCACCACAACGGGCACTTTCTTTTCGCGCCTATAAAAAAACACCCTTGATCAAGACACCCCACATCTCCAGAGCCGTGACACGTAGCAAGTCAACGCGACGAACACGACGCCGGACACAACCGCCCAAGGCCTGGAAGACCTATTAAAACCAACAGCAGCAGCAGGCCAGCTCAGTCGCCATGTTTTACCTGACCCTACCCAGTAACAGTTCGCTGGATGTGTTTCCTGACAACACCGTGGCCAAGTACGTCACCCAGTTACCGCAACCGTTACATTTACCTGGCCGGTGGGAATGTACCCTCGTGGATATCCAATACCCTTACTCGTGGTACAACGTGCGAGCCAATGAAGTGTGGTACGAGGTCACCTACGAAGGCAAAAACACCCGGCTCACCCTGCCCGAAGGCCAATACGATACCCCAAAGAGTTCATGGGTGGGCTGTCAAGACTGATGCATGATAAGGCGCTACGGGGGGTGACGGATAGTGCAACACGCCTGATAGCCTTGCGCTTCAAGAGAAACGTGTTCTTCGATGTCAACGTACACAACGACAAGGCACAGCTTACCGTCACCGATACCGTGAATGTGAAACTCAGTCCTACACTACAGCAAATGCTGGGTTTCGATCTACAGACGTTCGCTGGTCCCAACCAACACCATGGCGAGATGCCGATGGATATGAAGTCGGGTCTACTCGGACGTGGTGGACAACCACATCGTGGGCGATATCAACACACCTCTGTTACGGGTGGTCCCCATTAAAAATACGTATGGCGATCAAGTCACCCACAGTTTCAACCATATCATGTACCTGCCCGTACGACATACCGACATCAACACGATCACAGTGGATATAAGAGATGACACGGGACGAGCGGTGGCATTCGAACGAGGAAAAGTGGTGCTGACACTTCATTTTCGACAAGCACGTGCTCCCCACTTTGCATAATGAAAGTACCTTACGAGTGCGATGCACGCAGCTATGCCGACTATTATGCCCAGCAGGCCGGGGGTGGCTTTCCGGTCTTTAGCGGTGCACGCATGCAACGAGGACATGGACT